>JAQIWN010000107.1:0-54630 GCA_034699025.1 Entomobrya cf. arborea Gr-Col-00668 | reverse complement strand
AACTACAGACAGGCGGGCACCACTCAGGTTGCCCCAATAAACTACAAGAAACAAAGACCATGCTCTGGCTCGGGACAGTCATTGTCCCAGACCACAGACCAGCTTATCTCACATTCATGATTCATAACTTGTTTTGAATATTTTTTCTTGAACTGAAAGATTCTACAAGGACGTTCCACTGTCTTCCACTTTTTTTTACCATTTTACCGACCTTTCCCGTCAGTAAAAAGAGACGTAGACGCTAATGACTTAACTTTGCTAATTCATGGACTTAAAAAGCCATTTAATTGTTAATGTATCATCCACTTTAAACTGGATTTTTAGTGGGTATCCATTCTTAATATTTCCCTAGCTGCCTTTTACTTTTGTTCTCCAAGTCTAATCATTATAATTCAAATATTTTACATTAGAAAAAAACGGTGAAAAGGTAAGAATCCAAAATATTGAATTAGCTTATTGCTCATGTCATCATGTCCAGTTAACATAATCAATGGAACCAACATCATTTCGTTCATGTTAGAGAGTTCCGTGTGTTTAGCGATTGCTATTGCGAGAGATAATGATAATGCACTCTGGTCTGGATAATAATTAGAAATATATTCACTCGTAATGAGTGAACTGGCCAACTACTTTACCTGAAGAGCATTTCAATTCAGTTCTACTTACCTCATTTCATTGACTTAAAAAATTTACTGTAAACTAGACAAACCAAACTTGTTCCTTTGAATGTGAAATTGAAAATTATTATTATAATTTGGAGTAATTAAACAAGTGATTTACAAGTATTAACAAACTAGAGTGATCATCATCGTCATCATCATGAGTTTATTTTTTGGATCGAATATGTTAAGTGATCTAGAACGGAACAAAAAGGAGGAGGATTATTATGACGAAGCCGAGGATGAGCTGGACAACAAAGCCTCATCATCATCATCTTCATCAAAAAGGAAGCCATTGAAAGGTAACGGTGGTGGGGGAGTATCAACGAAAGCCATCTTGCCTACTATTCGACATCGAGAAAAGGTTAGTTGCAGTTGAGAGGTTAAAGTGGTCAGTGGTCAGTTGTCTGCTTCTCCCAATGCCATTTACAAATTATGGCAAATTTTCAATTTGTTAAATCAGTGCAGTTAAAATAAAAGCTGAGTTCAATTGGCTAATTTTGTTAAAAGTTAGCTAGTGATTTAAAAAAAAAGAAAATTTGGTTCTGATTTGTGAATTTTAGCGAAAAAAGGAAATTGAAATGGCAAAGGGGAACGGGATGGATAATCCCGCGTTTGAACATGATCTCCAGGTAAGTAATTTAATTGGGTAAATTAATTTTATCAGGAAAAAAAAATAAATTATGATGCTTAATAATTTTGTAGATGGTTCAGATAAGCAATGGGAAACATCCTGAAAAGCAAGAGGAACAGAAAAGCTCAGTAAAGGGATTTGAATGTGATGAGCATAGAATACCATTGGATGATGTGCTTTCTCGATTTGGAACACATGCAACTAAAGTATAATAATTTTTCTTTAAAAAATTATATTTTTAATTGCTGCGTAATTAAAGTTTTGGGATTTTGTATTATTTTTAGGGATTGAAAGAAGAGCAAGTTTTGATAAACCGAAAGAAATATGGAATGAATATTTTAGTGCCACCGGAGAAGCCAAGTTTGGCTTGGAAATTTATGAAGGAATTATTTAGCGGATTGAATGCATTGTTGTGGGTTTGTGGAATGATGTGTCTTTTGTCTTATCTTGCACAATATATAATTGATCCAAACAATGTTGCTCCAGACAATGTAAGTTGATAAGTTTAGAAAAAAAAAATATTTTTTGAAATGGTACATCGAACATAAAATTTTTTTTTTTTTGTTTTCTTCAGCTTATTCTCTTCATTTCCATTGTAATCGTTGTGATGGTCTCCGCCTCATCTTCATTTTACCAAGAATTTAAATCGGATAAAATAATGGAGTCCTTCAAAAACATGGTCCCTCGAAAATGTGTTGTGATTAGAAACGGACAAAGAATGGATCTCAACGTAGCCGACATTGTTGTTGGAGACGTTGTGGAAGTCAAGTATGGTGACTTGGTACCCGCAGATATTCGAATTTTGGAGTCACATGACTTCAAAGTGGACAACTCCAGTTTAACGGGAGAGTCAGAACCTCAAAAGAGATCTGCTGAATGTACAGATGATAACCCATTGGAAACGAAGAACATTGCGTTTTTCTCGACAAATGCGGTGGAGGGTGTGTGTACCGGGATGGTAATTCGTGTGGGTTCCCAAACAATGATGGGTCAGTTGGCAAGTCTGGCTTCAACGGTGGACGCTGGAGAAACGCCGTTAGGGATTGAATTGCATCGTTTCATAGCTATAATGACTTATCGGTCGATTATTTTTGGAATGTCGTTTTTTGTGGTTGCCATGCTTTTGGGATATGGATTTCAAAATGCTGTCTACTTTGTCATTGGTATTGTGGTGGCCAATGTGCCGGAAGGATTGGCGCTGACATTTACTTTAACACTTTCTGTGGCGTCGAGGAAAATGGCAAAGAAAAATTGTCTTGTGAAACATTTGCATGCTGTGGAGGCACTGGGAAGTACTTCCGCCATTTGTTCGGATAAGACTGGAACGTTAACGCAAAATAAAATGTCGGTGGCTCATATGTGGTTTAATAATGAGATTGCTGAGGCAGACACAAGTGAATTCCAGACGGGTCATACTTTTGATGTTGAGAATCATGGATTTGCGGCGCTTGCTAATGTTGCAATGCTTTGTTCTCGGGCTCAATTTAAACCTGGTCAGGAAAATGTTCCCGTACTTAAGAGGTGGGTAATAAAAATATTTTGAAAATAAATCACGGATTAAAAATATGTGGATATTTTTTGTAGAATTGTGGAGGGCGATGCATCTGAGTCTGCTATTCTAAAATGCATGGAACTTCAATACGGAAGCGTGGCCAAGTACAGATTGAAGTATCCCAAATTGTGTGAAATTCCATTCAATTCTTCAAATAAATTTCAAGTGTCCATTCACGACATGAGGGATCCTGATGACCCAAGATATATGCTTGTCATGAAGGTACCCAGAATAAAAACAAATATTTAAATGAAAATTTGACAAATGGTTTAAAAATTAAATTCCATGACTACTTTTTAGGGAGCACCTGAAAGGATTATTAAGCTTTGCTCCAAAATTCTCATTGAAGACAAGGAATACGACTTGGATGACGAATGGAGAGATGCCTTCAATAATACATATCATACTTTGGGGACTTATGGAGAGCGAGTTTTGGGATTTTGCGACTGCAAGCTTCCTTTAGATAAGTTTCCGGTTGGTACAGAATTCGACTCTGATGAACCAAATTTCCTCGATGGAGGATTCCGATTTGTTGGACTTGTTTCCATGATTGATCCTCCACGTGCCGCTGTACCTGATGCCGTTGCTAAATGTCGAGATGCTGGTATCAAGGTTGTCATGGTTACTGGAGATCATCCCGTGACCGCTGCTGCTATAGCTCGTTCTGTTAATATTATCTCTCTTGGTAACCTGACAATTGAAGAAATGGCTGAAAATCGAGGTTGTTCGATTGAAGACATTGACCCAAAAGAAGTGAAAACTGCGGTTGTATCTGGTGCAGAATTGAAACTCCTTTCGCCCGAGGAGCTTCGTCATTTAATTCGTAATCATGATGAGCTGGTTTTTGCAAGAACAAGTCCAGAACAAAAGTATATTATTGTGGAAGCCTTCCAAGATTTGGGCTACGTTGTTGCATCCACTGGAGACGGTGTAAATGACTCCCCCGCACTGAAAAAAGCTGACATTGGAATTGCAATGGGTATCACGGGAAGTGAAGTAAGCAAGGAGACTGCTGACATGATTCTTATGGATGATAACTTTGCTACCATTGTTAGTGGTGTGGAGGAAGGACGTTTGATTTTTGATAACTTGAAAAAATTGGTGGCTTATCAATTGGCTGATAATATTGCTGAAATGTTTAGCGTTATGATATTCATCATTATTGGAGTTCCCTTGCCAATGGGGACTATTGCTATGTTGCTGAGTGTCTGTGGAACGGATGTTGCACCTGCCATTACGCTATCTTATGAAGGTGCTGAAGCAGATATTATGAAGCTGAAGCCAAGGAATCCACAAACGGACAAAATGTGTACAACGCAGTGAGTTCATAAACATATTTATGATAATATTTAATGTGGGTGGTAATTTAAAATGGCTAATTATTTTTTTTCTAGATTGCTTGCATACTGTTATGCTCAAACTGCAGTGGTTGAAGTGGTATCCGGTTATTTCACGTCTTTTGTGCACTACATGTGTTTTGGATGGATGCCTTGGGATCTCCTCTGGAGTGAAAATAGATGGAACTCTCCAGCAATTAATGACATGATGGATTCCTACGGTCAAGAATGGGTCAGTACTAATTAATTCATTCTCTTTCATTTTCAAGAATTTTATTTTAATTTCAGTCATTTATTTTGCAGACCTACGCAGCAAGACAACAGTTGACGATGAAGTCTCAAACCACCTTTTTCATATCCATTGTCTTATGCCAAATTGCTAACGTGGTAATTTGCAAAACGAGACGTGTTAGTTTATTCCAGAAAGGCATGAAGTAAGTACATATACTTTTTTAGTAATTACTATTTTATAATTTATTGATTTTTTTTTTTCTAATTATTTTTCAACTCTTCCAGAAACTGGAGAATGAATGTAGCCATTCCGTGGGCCATTTTACTTGCATGTTTTTTCATCTATACTCCAGTTCTCAACAACTTGCTTAACTTTGATTCTGTCAGGTACGTACTAGCCAGAACTAACTTTTGCTAATGAGAAAATTATCTAAATTGACATGTTTTGAGAAAATCTCATATCTCATCGCTGGACAAACACAACTCTTTTTTTTTCTTCCTGATTTATAGTAATCATTCTTATTATTTTTTGTTTTTCAGACCCGAAATCTGGCTTGCACCGCTTCCTTTCATGCTTTACTTTATTTTCTACGATGAAATTCGTCGTCTAATTATTCGTACAACGTCGGGATGGATGCGTGATGAGTTTTACTACTAAAATATTTAAATGACTGAAAAGTAATTAACCAATCAATAGTCAATCCAACTTATGCAATGAGGTATCTAATAACTAAATATTATCAAGACTTTTATCTGTATACATTAACTTTTAGTTTTAGTCGCAAGTTGCCCCGTGTTATGTGAAATTTTATTTTAAAGCCAAAGATGACAAAAGAAAATAAATACGAAAAACGTTTCCCCTTTTTTAATTTATGATTATTTATTTATTCATTAATATTTTTGAAATCTTTTTTTATGGATTTTTTATAATATTTCATTATCCTCATTCTCATCATCATCATCATATATAGAGATATATTTACGTTTACGCAGCACATGCATTTTTTTTAGCAGACATAGTATCTTTAAATATATTTTCACACTCACATATATACTAATATTATCAGTAATTTTCTAATTTTGTTTCATAGGATGACAGATTTTTCAATACAGACCATTTCAATTTCCAGTGTACTGTACATTTATAGCAATTTCTCTTACTTTAAACAACATACAAAAACAATTGAATAATTTAAAATTTCAGCACGAGAGTAAGACCTCCTTAAAGATTTTAATCTTCAAAACTAATTAATTAATCGTCAAAGTCATTTTTTCTAACTCTCTACAATTACAATGTTATCTATTTAAGTAGTACCTAAATTTTTTGGACTGTGCTTTGCACGATCGCGCAAATATATAATGTAATAATGTGGTTTGAACAACAAGTTTTCAATATTTTGATATTTTCGTATAATTTATCTGCTTGTTAAAATGCAATGAAGTAATTTATGTGAGTCACAGAAAGGAAAAATGTAAACAGTCCAACATAACAAAAAATGAATCAAAAAATTATTTAATTTTTATATAATCAATCAATCTTTTTAATAGTAAATAATAATAATAAATTATAATCAAATTAAAAGTACAGGAAGAAAAGAGAGAAGAAACCCAACAAAAACTCATGAAATGCACAAAGTCAGAGTTGTAGTAAACTCACACAAAACAATGAACAAAGTATAATAGAGATACTTTACACAGCATTTTTATGATTCAAGTTGTTACAATACGAACGAATTATGAAGTTACGGGTACACAATACAGTTACATTATTATTTCTAACATTAATACTTTAGTTCAAATTGTCATTATATTTGCCATCTATTTATATATAGTGCACCTATATATACCTTCATCATATTACACATTCTCAATATTCTCATGTTATAGCAAATTTTAAAAATTACTAAATATTTATAAAACTTTTGAACAAATGCATACGATATATATAATCTATAGTAGTGTATGTTAATGCGTTTTACTATACCCGATAAACAACTAAATCGCTTTGTAACATTAGAACCATCATCACAATAATCATATTTTAATTTATAAATTCTATTTCGTAAATACATTAGACATTTTTTGTTTCACGATTTTGATTGCTATGTAGTTTCCTTTGCAAACCAGTTGTCATGGCTTTTGTGCATTTTCAAATATTTACAACAAATTCACTGATTTCTTAGTACATTTTCCAATTTTTTGTAGATTTTATTGTTTATTATGTTTGCATGCATTAAAATATTACGTTTTCTTCATATAAATATAGCGCTCATATCTTTATATAATATATCTATTTTGTTATTAATAATTACAAATTTGTTTTGAGACAAAATACTTAATATTCTTTCTTTAAAAAAAGGAGGAACTATTTAAAGTCATTTCTGTTAAGGATCAAAATTACTCGTAATTTCAACAGCAACACCACCGCATTTACTAAAGTAGCAAAAATAGCGTACAGGAAAGAGGGACGATGAGAAGGAAAGGATGACTTAATATTTGACAGGGTAAAGGTAAAATACTGCAGTATTTTGATTGAAACGTACATTAACTTCGCATTTACTTCATTAATAACTATTTTTTATACATTTTGTAAATCTCATAAGGTCAGTTTTGTAGAAGGTAATCGCGACAACTCGATTGACAATAACACTTTTGCTTGCAATACAATAACATAAAATATGACTAAATGTAAACAATGTGTACAATACTTGTTATGGCCTTACAAAGAAATATTTTATTTGTTGCGCTTGGCTTTTTAACATTTTCAAAAAACTTTGGAAACTTCTCCAGAGAGAATCCTCATTCGAGAGAAAATGTGAGAAACAACACCACACATAGTTATGCTCCAGTGCTTATCATATAAATTATCTATACATATTCATGTAATTTTTTAATACTAGAACACGATTTACGTTCATTATGAGTTGCAAAAATTTGTTCAGAAAACATTTTTCAATTTATAATGTACGTTGTAGTTTATACATAGCTATTTTTTCAGAGATAGCCTATCACACATTGTTACAAATTACACAGAGACAAGATGAATACAACAGCAAAATGTCATTTAACTTTGCTGTTGTTGTACAGCTGTTGTATCATTACTGACCACTGCTTCTACGGCTGCAGAACCACACTTTCCATTTGGAATCTCCTCTTTGGTGTTATTGTTTTCTGCTGACGATTTGCTGTTTGCATCTGAACAAGTAATTATTTCTTGCTGACTATTAGTATTATGACCATTAGGCAAGCCATCAAGTGTTGACGACGAAGTTGACGTGATTTCCCCTCCCACAGACTCGTCTCCCTTGTTTCCAATAATCTCCCCGTTCTCAGGTACTTTGTTACAGCTACTTTCTCCTTCTTCACTGTTTTTCTGCTGTTGATCGTTACCAGATTTTGGAATCTCTAAAATGTCTTCTTGATCCTTCTCTCCTTCTTCCTGTTGAAAACTGACCTCATTTTTTGTTGGAGCTACAACTTCAGTTTCTGTCGACTCACGATTTGTCTCCACTCCAGAATCCCAGTCTGTCGTCATCAAATCGTCTAATGCGTCAGCAAATTCCTAACCATACACAATAACAATTCATTAAATTACCAGAAACATAAATAAACTGCAAACCCATTTTCCTTTTCCCACCAATCCCACAAGACAACATTCAAAGAAGAACAACACATAATAAATTTCATGCAATTCACGTTTCCAAACGTTAATATTGTGTGTTTCAAGCAAGACAACTCACTTCTTGTGCCAATTCGCTAGCCGAATTTCTCTGATTTTGTTGACACTTCTGCTGGGGTTTCTTCAAATTTGTGCCATCATTAGATGGTTGTTTTTGAGGTACAATTTTCTCTGGGTTAGTCGGTTCAACAGTGCCTTCACCTGTGGTCACAGGTGGGATCGTGTCAGCAGAGGCAGTGGAGGGGAGAACGGAAGGACACGTGCTGTTAGAACTGGAGGAAGCTACAGGAGCGGATAATTGCGGCTTCAAGGGAGCTTTCCCCGCAACTTCTGAGACAAAAGAAATGAACAAAAACAAACCACGAATCAGACACACTGACTTAGTAGTGCAAAAGGATATAAATTCAAAAAATCAAAACTCGCATCGCATAAAAGTATCAAGTCCAAAAAAATAATTACAACAAGCCACATGCAAAATACTTACACTACTTTTCTCTTACAAACTCAAAAAAAATATCTACTTTTCAGAACGTAAATGTTGCTTTTTGGGCAAAAGTTAACTTACTCTTCTTCAAACACGACAAACAAGAAGAGGAGCACACAAGACAGACACACGTGTTCCAATAAGTCAGGTAACAAAGTATAAAGAACGACACACAATAAAGAACCAGAATATAAGCACATTCACTTATCTCTCCTCTTTATCATCCAAATAATCTGTGAATAATTGAGTTGCATCATGCAGTTTTGAAATATCATGCTTGTTAATGAAGTAAGTTTTCCAGCATGCAAACGTTTAAAACTTACACAAGACAGGCACAAGAAAAGACAGGAAGAGAGACAGACACAAATGAAAGTGTTTTCAATAAAAAAAATTTCTTTAATTACCTGTTTCATCGTCATGTGCGTAATCATGATGATCCGATGAGGAGGAGAGAGACACAAAACTGTTAGGTCGGGAATTGGTTGGGCTACGAACGGGACTGACTAAGGTTGCCTGCTCAGCCTTGCTCTTTGCTTGGAGTCGTTCTTGGTAGCCATGGTTCTGCTCCCGAATCCGGTACAGTTCCTGTCGCCTCAACTCCAAATCTTCATCTTTTCTGTGTACTTCGCTCTACAACAATTAAAGTAACAAACCTCTTTCATAAGTCAACATATAATTTTTATTTAATGAGTACACTTTTCTTTTGTGGTTCTTACGAGAAGTTGCGCCAACAAATTGTTCAAAACCTTGTGGATACTTAGTTGCTCCTTCTGTATCTGAATGTTTTCGCTGTTTAACTTTTGTGTGGAAATCAAACGACCCAGTTGATCCACTAAAAGGAAAAAAAACAAACACCAAACTTTATTGTTTTCATCCAAACTAATTAAGAATTGATTTGTTGGTTTTTAAAGTGTTATACCTTGATGTATACAAGCGACCACTAATTCTTTGGCATCTTTTGGCTTCTTGGCCCCAGCGTCGGGCGAAGAGGCATCTGACGACGACGCATCTACAACTAGATCCGCTACTCCTTCCGGTGGAATGTGGCACAGTTTGGAAATTAGCTTGAGTTTCTCATCAAAAGCCATGTGAATCTTGGAGTCACATCTTTTGAGCTCCTCTGCAAAAGCGAACATTGTGATGATTACTACATTGCTACAAACTCATTCATCTATTTATCCCTCTCACAAGAAGGTTGTAAAATAAAATATGTAAGAAGCAAAATATTTACATAAAAACGACAGAAGAATGAAGAAAATGATAAACCAACAATATAAATAACAACAGTACATAGCAATTACATTTTTGTTTGTAAGTTTGCTGTAAAAATAAGCAGTTATATAATCTAATCTAAATCTAGGTGTCAATTTTCCTACAGTTTCAAAATAAATAAATAACCTACATAACAAAAATAACCAAAAAACAAAAAAGACCGACACAGAGAGAAAAATAAAGTTTTTATACAGAGAAAAAATTAAAAGTATAGCAAAATCAAAAAAGAACGCTTCTTGCTTTGAATTTTTTTGAAAAGATATTTTTGAAAATGTACCATATGGAGAACAGATAATTTTTGCAAAGTGAACTTGAGTGGTTTCAACGGTCACCTCTGAAGGATCGATCAGAGGTGAGCTTTCGGTAACCCGCAAAAACTCCCCCTGCTTGCGACGTGCAGCAGGACTTGGTGATGCAGAGGCAGATTGTGCCCCTTTAGGAGACAGTAGATTTCCATCACCTAAACATGGACCAGCAATATAACGATAGGATAGGATTTTTTTCTTTAAGCTAATAATTTATAAAATTACACCATGAAAAATAATAATAAGCTATTTTACTCTAAATCTACAAGAATACTCTTAAAATCCGTATTTTTCCCTGTGCATAATATTTACAAATTCTTTACAGGACATGTGCGATATAAAACTGTTTTGCTGTTGCTTTCTTTTAAAGAAAAGAAACGTCAGCCCCACCCGAAAAAGGAGAATTGTCGATATAAAAGCATGAAATATTGGTATATTGGGATATTTATTTGAAAATGTCTAGCTGACTATTCAAGGATATGTCGAGAGAAAAAAGGAAATATGTAATAGTAATTTTCTGAATTTTTGCACTCCTCCGTAGCAACTTTTTGCATACCTCCTGCTCCTTTCTCAGGAGACTGCGGACTCTCGGGACGTCCCCCAGCAGAAGACGGAGGTGGAGACTGGTTACTTTCAGGAGCGGGACTAGAGTCCTTAGCGTTGCTATTACTACTGGGATGTAGATGAGTCGTGGAGGAGGCGTCACCCGCTGTATCCCCAGTGTCTGGTCCACTGGCGTCTGTGACTTCACCCGTTCTATAAGATGAACAAATGAGGAAAATATGAATAAACAAAAAGACAAATCCATCAACAGCAAATTTCCTGTTTTCAATTTCAGTGCATTTCACATGGAACAACAAAATACATTCATTTTTCTCCTTTTCATCATAATCTTGGTCGTAAATGAACTTGTAGAAATTGCTTTACTCCCACTTATAAATAAACAAAAAAATCTTTTGCGTGCGTTGTATGAGAAAATGGCGAGTACCACAATCCCTATGTTTATCCTTCATTCATTCGCCTCAATATTATATAATCTTCTACAGCTTAAAATTTGAAATAAATACTCAAAGTATTATCGCAAATCACTTTGTATATCTGTTTTGAATATAACTGCCAAAGGAAATATAAAACATGGCACATTTCCAAAAACTTAAAACTCTTCTTACAGAACAACTTTAAGGAAATCTTCATCATCTTAGTTCTCCAAAAATATGATAATGATGGTCAAGGAATGAGCCATGAACATGCCATAATTAACCAGCTTCCATAATTATTAACACTGAAATTTTAACACATATTATATTCTATAATTTGGACTTACTCCTTGCTCCTGTCTTCGGATTCCGACACCGAAGGTGGAATGTTACCAATTGGGTGAACTTCACTGCGTCTAGACTCTTGTCGACTTTTGTAATCATCGGCCGCCTTAGTTATGTGCTGAAGCCATCTACACAAGTAACAAACACCCAACATTTTATAAACACTATTATACCAGAAATCGATCAATAGCGACGAATTGATAAATGAGCTGAAGGCTGTGTACCCTGTTGCCTGATTCTTAACCCCAGTAAATACGTTTTTAAAAGAATTCCCAGACATTCTTAACTGCACTATTACAATGGAATTCAACTAGTTTATAGAAACATCAAAAAACACTGTCACAACTTTCCGAAATCCAAGACATTTTGAACTGTAGTTCTTAACAAGTTAGTGTGAATATTTTTGCAATACGTTTTCGTCTGGCGTATTGGCCACGTCCGTAGCGATACTAAACTTTCAACTAAAACTTCATCCGAACGATTATTACCACGCAGAATGATATGAATGCAATCTGTAAGTAGGAAATTCATTCCATAAAACCACGCATGCATTCATTTCACAGCACAAAAGACATTTTTTTCCTCCGAGACTTGTCGGAGAGTAATATATAACGAGATGGCTTGAAATGTGTTAATCTGATCTGGGCCACAACAACGTTCTTTCTTGATGCAACTGCATTGCAAAATATACAATGAATCTGTAGAACTAGCTTTCAAACAATTTTCCTCCATCTGCCAAGATTTTTAAACCGTAGTAATTTGACTTTTTAACGATTTAAACTAGTATTTCACGCAACGACCATTTAACAGTTAAGAAAAAAACCAACACATTCTGTGCCCTATATAAATTTTAGTGAGGTATGTTACTTAACAGAATAAAAAAAGACAAAATGAGTATTAACAAAAATTGCTTGTTCAGTTGCGAGCTAAACACAAATCTGTACAATGGAAAGCAAATAGGCTTCGTGGTAATCGAGCATGTGCTTGTCTGACTGACTGAAATTTTCTCGGAGGAAAATCCCACGACGTTGGCAGTACAAAGAAAATGAGCAAAAACTCAACCACGAGTGAAACCATCATCATCAACGAAAAAAAGAGATTATTAATAGAATCGTGTTATTTTTGGTGAAACATTTTCAACCTACACGCATGACACACTCCATCTTCAATAGATGATGATCATCGTCACCGCCTTGCTCATTTTCAGCTTCGATTTTTATCATAATTTTCTACATGCATTTACCATTCTCTTCTATCCAGCTTGACATTCAATTGAAATTTCTCTGGAGTAATAAAAGTAGTACAAACTCAGGAAACGGAAATAACATGATTAGGATAGGCGTTGCTTTATGTCTCACTTGCCTTGAGACTCTGATGACTGCTTTATGGCAAGATATATTTTCTCGCCCTTGTTATTTCATGCTTATCCTAATTAGAAACATTGGGTTTCTTTGTTCTTCTTTGTTTCGGAATCAAGTACATCAGCAACATCAATTTATCGATAAGCTCATCTATACTAATTCGTCTGCTATTACTGATACATGCTTGGAAATAAAGATTAGTGTTCACTTACATATTTCTTTCTTCTCCGGTGCTGCAAACCAGCTCGAACATGAATGGTTTTGGTGGCGTCTTGGAAAGAAGGTAAAATGCTCGTTTATCTGCAAAAAAGTAAGACAAATTCAAATATTGAAATTTCGCGACGATATGACACAGAAGCAGTATAATAATAATAAGATATGCTTTTAATATAATATTTTTTTACCTGGAGCAACTGGCGTGGTATGCACAGTGTTGAGTTTTATAACAGGTTTGAATAGTATTTTTTCCGCTTTCCCCAGTCCAATATTATGCATTTTCAGCACATATCGGTCATCGGTTTTCGAAAGTAAAACTATCATATCATCCAGCAAAACACAGAGGATTTCTTGATGGTCTGCTTTTTGCCTGTCGCCCTTTTGCCTTTGCATTCTCCATATTACCTCTCCATCATATATCAGTTTGTGTTTCGTAAAATCAAAATTCTGCGAAAGGGAAACAAAAGATTTTTAAAACACTGAAAATGAATGTACATTTTTTGCAGATACGGTGATAAAAAGAATAGTTACCCTAAGGTCATTGTAAGTATGATCTGTTCTCTCTGCTCCTTTCTCAAAATATGATTTGTCCAGTCTATTCTGAAGTTCTTGAAGTCTCTCTTCATCTTCAGCCTCCTTCTTTGCTGTGTTCACGCTAGTCAGAATCTCTTTGCTCAGCTCCAAAGCTCGCTGGAGATTTTTGTACTCAATGGAATCGGCCGCTGTGCAGTTACACAGGCTTTCAAACAAGAGGGGGTACTTGGTTAGCCTTTGCATCACCGTCGGAATCATATCCTTGATTCCTAAACGGCGACACACCGGGTTTGACTCTGCTTCTGTTAAAAATGCGTGGAATTTCATGTCCCGCTTTCTTTTCTCTCTCAAGTGCTCCAGGCCGATCTGTTGCCGAGCACAAAACGTCGAAGCAGCGAGTTTAAGTTGCTCGCCTCTTTCTCCATCGAACTGTGTAAAAGAACAAAATCCATTTAATATTAATAACATATTGAAAATTGCTTTTGCCATGCATTTAAAGCGACCCTATCATTTTTTGCATTTCGTACCATTTCCAACAGCACCGGGCCAATATCACCACACAAAGGATTTTCCGTCCTTTTCTTCTTTAACGAGCAATTGAACTGATCATGAATGTCTAAAATCTCCTCCAAATTTGGAAATAAAATGTGGATCAGCTCTGAAGATAACAATTGCTGACTTCGGATCGGTCGGTAGAATAAACGATCCATGATCTTCAGCTTACGAACATACAGCCGCTCCGTATGACAAAGTTCTGCAAAATAAAGAAAGATATCATTTACAACAAGTCGCATACAATAAAGTTTTTATGTATTTTACTGGAAAACTTTTCTTGACAAGTTATTCAACAAAATATAATGGCAAAAAAGGAATCTGAATTGACAGGCAATTTTTTCCAGAATAAATGTATCTGACCGTGAAGACGGTCGTCATCAACATGACATGACTATTTTTGTTATACTTTCACCTTGGATGTTTTCGATAAATAGCGACAGGAACACAGAAAAAGAACAAAATACGATAGATAAAAAAGTTAATTGTACCATTAAGAACTTCTTGTCTCTTCTTTTCCACCCGATCCAGTCCGTTAAGAATTTCGGTTGGAACCTCGCTTGTCCAGTCGGGAGGATCTTGTTCCACGTCGATATCACTATCACCCTCCCATCCAAGGATGCTTCGGTTAAAGGAGGAATCATTGTAAGGTTCGGAATTACGGACAGGATTTTCAGGAGTTTCAGAGTCTCGTTCACGACCACGGTAATACGACGGAGGATGGGTTATCTGTTCTAACGATGAGGACTTTGGACTATCCAGGCTTCTACAAATACAAAATTTACAAAATATTTATCCATTTCCAGATATGAGAAGATATGTAATTTTATAATATGCTTTATAAAACTAACCGTGCGGAAAGGCTGGAATTGGAGGAACTTCCAGAGTTGGCATCTGAGAGTTGACGTTGATTATCGAGATCGACATCACTGTAAATTTAAAATAAATACATACATTATTAAATTATGTATCCTCAAAAATTATGCATACAAATATTTTCAGGAAAGGGGGAAATGCATTTTTATAGAACTTCTTACAACTTCGAAACAAAAACAAAATCTAGTTCAGAATCGGACATTTTAATATTTCTATAAAATATAATATCACCGGTTTATGCTTATGTACAATTTTATTATCACATGCTGATACAGTTTTACAGTTCAACTGGCTCTTGGATTAGAGAATCTCAAATCAGCTTAAATCTTAAGTACATGTTTCCACAAACAAAGTTCATTCATACGCACAAGCCATAGTACAAGGCCTAGATTGCCGTACCAATTAATCATACTTTGTGAAGACATAAATATTATTTTTGTCATCAACTTTATCTAAAAAACAAATTTACATTAAGAGGTCCATGCATGCAAGTTTATTTTATCTGTACGGATAAAAAATAAGCATAGTTAATGCGTCAAAAGGGTCATCAACTATTGAAAGTTTACAAGTATTCCCAGTTCAAGTTTTAATACTAAATTCTAGAATCAATGACACTGGAATTTAAACCCACGTTATGCAGATACAAGGCCAATAATTTTATCATGAAAATACCAATGCCAACATCTCTCATTACTGGAATGGACTCTATATTATTATTAGAAATGAAAAGGAAATTACCACAACACAGTATGTCGTGTTATCATATTGCACTAATGAAGCTCTGTACCCTTGAATTCGATTTTTACACACCAGTGTACTGTACTGATATGAAACCGAGTTATAAATCGTTCATTAAGAGCAAAAACCAAGTTCCCCAATGATTTCATTTTGCGTCAGAAAAAATATATCTCTCTATATTCTCTACCCGCATAGAAATAGTGTATGGAAAGAAAAAATCAAAAAGTTTACAGCTTTGCTTTCGATCATCATCACATCATTTATCGACACGTCTCATCTCTGCACACGTCTTTGTTCGAGGCCATCTTGAACGTTACTAAAACACAACACATTCTATAGTTACACTTACTGTGCACTTACAAAAATTGAAGGGTGGAGTGGAGAATTGTGTAGAGGAATCCCGTGAAGTAAATGAGACATTTCTTCTAACTTTGATTTTTTTCCATACTAAACCTTACAATGTTATAGGTAAAGCCTAAGCTATACCTCTACCTCTATTTTTTTAATGTTTTCTTTTTCATGTGTGTTTTTTCGCCTGACAACCCAGCTCCGAAAGCATAAAACTAATTCACTACCACCCTTTCTTATCTGATTTTGTGATCATCATCTTTCTTAATCGAATCTTTTTTTTTCTTTTCGCTTTGAAGACGAACTACTGTTATAAATACAAAACCCATTAAGTCAATAAGTTCAACGTAAGTGAACGTTAAAAACGCACGACTTAGTTCGATTTGATTGTATTGCAACTTGCAAGAACGAGGAAATTTATTAGACTTTTTTATGGCGTGCACACGTTTTTCTACGAAAAAGCAGTATGCTTACCGTGCGAACAATACAGGAAGCATTTTTTCTCTCTCTCTAAACATTTCTCCCAGCTGGTGGAAGGGAGTGAGGAACCTCTATTCACCTCACACGTAATAAGACTACAACAATGCAATGCATTATGCATGCTGTACACCCAACATCACTTTACGGATGATACCATAAAAAGAAAACGGAAGTGTTTCCAGCTAAAACCCTTTCTCATTTTATCCTTCTTATGACTTTTCTGGTTAAGAAAAAAGATGGTTGTTGTCACCATACATTGTATGCAAGCAAACATCGTCATTACTATTTACAACAGTGCACAGTGACATTCGTTGCTTCTCTGGCACCAACACCACTGCCATTATTACTACAAAGCGGAAGTAAAGAAGAGAAGACATCAACCAAAAACACTCCTTCATCAGTATACCAGCTTCCGTCGTTGCAGAATCTCGTACAAAGTATGGAACATGCCTCACGCACAATAACAAGTACATCAACCGGAAAGAGGTTCCCCGAGAATATCAATGACTTCACAACTTGAAAGCTTTAGATGGCAATGATGACACTTTCGTCTTTTAAGAGCTTGCCTCTAATTACTATTCTGTTCCAATAAAATGGAACTCGCTTCTAAACCTGATTCTCCAGCTGGTTCCACTCATTCATGTCAACGTAGTAGTATGTTTTCATGATATGTAACGACTACGCAGTAATTACATGATACCACTATCCAATTTTGCTCATGTGCATCAATGAGCATTGTACCTTATTGAGTTACTATAATGTGTACTATAAATATGTACCACACTGTCAAATATTATGTTTGTGGAAGGGGAAACAAGGTAAACAACGAAACGCCCCATCATATCATGTGATTAGTGATGGTAGCTTTGAATATGTTTTTGTTTGGAACATTATTCTCCTGTCATGGTGCTCATGAATAATATAACATGTTGTAGTGGAATGCTCAAGAGTGAAATGGATGCTGAAGAGAGTATTCTCTGTGGTCACATTTAGAGTGACGCCAATATTATGTATGCATTGTTTAAATTTCAAATGATCTTTCTGCCTCCCCGTCAGAGACTAAAATGGGATTTCCTCCATTCCGGAAAACCCAATCCCACAAACACGCTGTCACTCAACACAGACATTTTACTGTAATGGTGCAGCCAAGCTGAATTTCACTACTCTCTCGGTAGAATATTGAGTGCATTTTCCTGGTTGCAATTTTTATAGCACACTTGAACATTGAATGGTTTTCCTTTGTTGACTTTACGAAGGCAATAAAAATGAACCGGATAGTCACACAATATTTTGATTACTACACAGCGCAGCGCTACAATAGGTCCAGCTGCCCACGGCTGCTTTTTTACAACTCAATAAATTCTAAAGTATGTTCAAAAATTAGCCTCTATACGTTACACGGAACTCCCTTATCGTCATATTTTTCCCAAAATATACATTTTTCCACATTGGAAACCACAAAAGTTATATTTAATTTGAGATTTGGTAACCTTTGAAAACTAAATGTAAACTTGATAACGAGTGTCAGCAATGACACGTCTAACAGTTTATCGCTTTATAATTGGCGTCATGATGGTTTTACTACTGTAACTCAACCCGAAAGTGCATCTACCTAATAATCTCCACTCTAACAGATGTGTACCACCAGTGGCACAACTCATTTTTTAGTACTTTCATTCTCTAAATTCTCACCAAATAAATCTGGCAAAGAAATTATACTTGCAAAATAACGCCACATGATAAAGTGACGAAAGAAAAAGCAGCAACTTTTTAATTAAAAAATTGTACTGTTCCAAAAAATAATAAAAGAGTAATTTAAAAAAGATAAACAAAAAGTAGAGAATAAACAAAGACTCAATTAGTATATTTCTCCGTTTATTCAACAAAAACTTTACTCTCTTCTCACCAAAAGAAATAATTTTGTTGGAAATCCAACAAAAATAAAATCACCCTCCCACACGAAACACCAGTAGTTCGCTTACCACCCGTTGCCCTTTCCTTCATCCAACAACAACAACGACATCATCCAAAACATCACTTCCTACGCTTTTCCAAATTCCTTGAATTAACAACCATCACGCATAACCTTTTCATTTTCCTCTTATATTTTGATTATATTATATTTCTATTAATATAATTTCACAAGTACAAAACATAAATCCAATCAAATCAACATCATCAGAGAGAGAGAGAGAGAGAGAGAGCATACACCAGAAATGCATTCCGTTCCATTTCTTTCCGCCCACCCATCAACCAACAACACGAGGCATGTTATAAATACAACTTGCTACTTCCCAAGTGAAATATGAAACTTGAAACTTGTAAACAGTAAAAAGAAAGATATCAGCTTCGTAAATTATGCTCAGCTTAGTCTGTTTGTGTGGGGGATGATGCAAGCGGAAAAAAATAAGAAAAAAATATATATTTCAACCGCACACACGACAGACTACCTGCACCGATCGTAAAAACGTGAACAGTTTTACTTGTACGTACGTGCGTGCATATGCATTCATGGTGGAAATTGCAGAACTGCAGTGAAAGCTTCACAATTCAACTTTTCACTCCACACACACATATAAAACACCAACAACAAACTTTTTATCTAAAATGCAATTTGATGCGGTAGTGGTGGTGGTAGTGAGATGAAGCTTATGAATTGGTTGTGTGCACTTGGAATCAAAACTAACTGCTGCTACTGCAGTACTAAATCCAACAAGCCTACCATTTTTTTCTCCTATTTCTTTTGCAGCTTCCCCCTTTTCTCCTCACTTTCACTATAATGCAAAAGATTATAAGTGTGTTCTTATTCTCACTATCACCAGTCTTTCCAGTATGCAATTTACTTGGGGTTGGACTACCACCACCGTTCCTGCTGCTTTCATTTACTCCACCAACGAAGACCATTATAACCATAACCAGTCTCACCCTTTTCTCCATCCACCTTACTGTATCCCATCCTTTCACCATCATCATCATCATCAGCTCAGTTCAAACCCATTTTTCCTTATGAACACGAACACCATATATTGCATCGGCTCTCCTTTAACTGTCATCTACCATTGTCCCTTATCCTTCTGCATCACCACCAGTCGACCTTCCCAGTCAAATTCTCATTTATTTTCCCAAATTACTTTCTTCTTTGGATCCCATTATGCTTCGCTTACAAACATACACATATTTAACAAAGAAAGCAATATATATAATATGTATATACTCAGTAGTTTGCTTCTTGATCACCGCCATTTTATTGCTTCGTATTGAAATGCACACTATGCATGCATGCACCTTTTTCCCCCTTTCCCCAATTTTCACCCTTTTCTCTTTAAGCAGCCAATCGTGACGCTTTTGTAATTTACTACCGCTGCCTTTCACGTTCCCTCTACTGTGCTTATTTTCCTTCAATAATAACAGATATCCGTATCACCATTCGTGATTATCATCATTTTCTTTTCTCTTTTTCTCATCATCTCCATTTCCACAATAACTCTCTTTATTTTATTCTTTTGAAATGTATAAATCACATACTCCAAAAAACATTTCTACGATTTCCTTTTCTTCTTTTAAAATGATTTATCTTTGTGTGTCCAACGACACAACCAATGAAATTTTACTTCTTACAAATTTTGCCGTCCGCAGTACAACTCTCTTACATAATCACATGCACATTTCTACACAAAAGCAACCCAAAAAACAGACAAAACTCTTTTTTCACATTTTCCCCTTCTTAACAAATTATATTAGCATAAATAAAACATAATCATGCACGGGAGGGAATAAATGTTGCAATCTTGGAATTTTTCAAGAATACAAAAGCAGAGAAATGCATTACATTGTAAAGTAAAATGCTTAGTCATTGAGTGGCATTTTTAGTTCAAAGAAAGTACAATTTTTGCTATTTTTAACTTTTTAAAATCGTAGAATTATTGGAGATTTATTTCAGACGTTTCTATTCGCCTGAGATAATCTACTAGCCAACTTGTGTAAAGTAAAAGGTAGATTTAAGTGGAAAAGAAGACACACCTGTTCCAGCTACTCCAAAAAGAGGGATCCATTTTCCGTCTTGTTACACACCTGGTGGATCAAAGTGATCAAGCGAAAAAAGGGATAAAGAAACCATCAAGAAAATAAGCCAAAAGGGATTTTACAATTTCTCGATATATATATTCCTACTTTTTGGAATGCGATTCTGATACTTTCCCTCAAAAATCTTCAACACTTTTTCTGGAATAGATCCTGAGATTGCTTTTTTTTACCACTACCACCACCTTTTCCCCTTTTGATTTGCTCAATTTTAAACTTTAACTTGGGCAGATTCAACTTTCTCCATTTCGCACTCCGGTCACGTTTAATGGGTATGATACACCTTTTTAGTTCTTGAAATCAAACGATTTGACCGAACAAATCAGAAGTAAGCAGAGTTTCTTTGCATTTACCCAACTAACCCATTTCTTGACGTAATCAACAGAAAAGTAAGGTATTGCAGAATAACCGACAAATTTAATCGAATAAACCCCGAGAAGAAGTTGATGAAAAACAGCTGCGTCCACCTTGTCAGAGTACAGAGGGATGGGATGGAGTTTTTAAAAGCTTATTTATTCTCAAGTTATACCACACGACACACACACCAACTTGGTTCTCTGAGTGAAAACAAAAGAGAGACTGAGCTTATTTTTGCTGACGTCTTTTCCTCCAGTAGCCAATACTGGAGTTTTCTAAATATGGATAATTTGACCCTTCTCTTCCTACTTGATCCAGAGGTTATCCCAAAGAAATATCTTT
Organism: Entomobrya cf. arborea Gr-Col-00668; assembly: GCA_034699025.1. Taxonomy (NCBI): domain Eukaryota; kingdom Metazoa; phylum Arthropoda; class Collembola; order Entomobryomorpha; family Entomobryidae; genus Entomobrya; species Entomobrya cf. arborea Gr-Col-00668. The sequence continues at coordinate 33,271 of JAQIWN010000107.1, read as the reverse complement.
TTTTTTGCTCTCTAGCAAAGTAATTAACATGCTTTCCCTAATTTCAAACGATAACACTAAAAAGTTAACAGTTACGATACAACAGTAATAATGCTAGAAAATATGTGACAGGAACTGCTCGTTGTTGAAGAGACAACCTTGAAACAAATTATTGACTCCCGTTCACTTTTAGCCTCACAAGACGACAGTGACGCCGTAAGGAAGTGGCAGCAGTACAGGGAAATGACATTTGATTTTACAAGATTGCAAATTGCAGCAAGCCGCAATAAAATATTACGAGTTTTATATTACATCCTTCCATCTTTTCTCAGACCACTTCTTCTTGTACAAAATATACACACATGTATGCGTCGTTCCATTCCATGAATGACTTCAGTGACAGTGATAACCATCAACATTACTATCATAGTAGACATCATGCCAAGTCAAGTTGGGATCCAAAAAAAATCATAGATAAAATATTTTTTGAGGGATCACTGCCAATCCATCTCGTAAAAAAAAGAGAATGAAACATCATGAAACGACGTATGCCAGTCACCGAATCACCACACCACATTTTCTATGTACATTGGCCAACATCTTGTGTTTTTTTCTCTGCTAACCAACCGCAACCAAAATAGAATTTTTTTTTCCTTTGCACTACACGCTCGTTCGGGCTGAACATGAAAAAATGAAACCGTTAAACTTTACCACCACCGTTGTTCACTCTCAGCAGCAGTGAACACCTTTCACCTCTCGCTCTCTACTTGTTCTTTTTTTTCTATTCACTCTTTTTCGCTCAACTTTTCTATTTTTTGCCAATATTAATTTTCATTACAATAGACTCTCTTGACAAAAATAAGCTGACTCAACAGCAGGAAAGCTGCTGAGTTGAGTAAATGTAGAGCTTTAAAAATATATATATTCAGGTTCACTTTTCTAATTATTATTATCCTTTCGAGTAAGCTTGTTTTTCTTTTTTCCCTGGTTTGACTGAGACTTCATGCGTCACAGAAAAAGACGTCATCATATCAACATCATGAAAATCGAGACAAGACTAAAGACTAAAGAATGAAGTGCATTCATTGAAAAATCTCTCTTTTCTCTCAAGGGTAATCTGATGAATGAATGGGGCTCGTGTACGTGAAATATGACTTTAATTCCACACACACCCATACGATGTGCGACATATACATATCTGTTACATAAGTATACATAATGACCACATGCGATTAATACGAAAATAAATTAAATTTTTAAAATACCTTTCGGAAAAACTGCGACGCTCAATATCTGGTGGAGGAGGTGAATATTGTTGGGACAAAGTGACAGTTGTTGCAGAAGTAGGGACACTAGTACTTGAGGTGGTAGCACTACTATCCATTTTTCAAAACTAACTTATATAAAATCTACAGTTTATATAACAGAACACTACAGTTTCTCTATTTCACTTTTGGACACACATGCATCTTCCACGCATGCTATAAAAAAATTACAACACGAAAAATATTTACAAATACATACATTTTGTACATGCATGCTTTTGTATAAAGGAACAGGTCTACAGACAATGACATTACGCAAGAAAAACCCAACATTTAAATTGTATACACTATTATTATGATAATTTCATAACAGGTAAAAGTACCTAAAAACTTTCTTTGCTGATGATAATGTTCACGGAAGGAAAGAGAAAAGTACAAAGGCTCATCTTTCATGAATAATTTACAATTCATTAGAGATTATCCTTTGGTAACAGAACGTTACATAACAAGAAACATGAATACTACTCAAGAAAGACAAGACAAAAAGTTCTTCCGGCATCTTTTCCCTTCTCTGCCCACCTACTTTTCTGTCTTGAGAAAAGTAGAACAAGAACTGATTGTGATTACTTTGCATACATTAAAATTAGTCTTTGATCCTCCTACTTTATGTTTTTTGGGTCAAAATCTCGCTTCCCCACTTCCCATGTACTATAATTGCCTTGTTTCTTGGAACAGATTGTCATTATCATCATCAACAAGAAAACTACATAACAAAGTAAAATAAAATTTATATAACAGTGAGAATTATTATTTACCAAGAATCAGAATGCATAATTCTTCGTTTCTTCATTTGTTTTTCACTGTTGTTGTTATTGCTGCCACGACTGAGAATAAAGCTGTTATTGTTTTTGTTTGAAAATGAGCTTTCACCTGCTGCCCTTAGAACAGGAGCGTCCAAACTACCCTTCTCGCACAACATTACGTACTCAGAGCACTGTCTGAGAAATCCCTACTTAATTTTTCCTTTCCAGTTTTTTTTTTGTTTTTACAAAAACAAAGACTCTTTCAATCGCTGCACTTCATTCTACTCGAGCAGAAAGTTTATTTACTTTATTTTCCCTTACATAAAAATCCATAAACACAAATATCACAAGAATGTCTTTCCCAGAATTCAATCTTCTTCCTAGGTCACTTTCATTCAATGAATTCCCATGAGATCAAAAAAAATATTGTACTACACACTTGTCCAACAAAGAGGAGAATTTTCTCCTTTTGTATTTCTCCACACACAATGAACATAATGAAAAAAGCCTCAGTGAAAAGGGGAAAAACTGCTAAAAAGAATTGGAGAGAAGAGCCACTTGATAATCTGAAAAGGATGACGATTTCCTACTGCATGAAACTTCCCTTTTTTCTCTGTTTCTGTTTCCCATCCTATTCAATTTTCACTGATGAGCAAAGAAAATACGTTTATTCATCCAATTCAATCTATAAATGAGAACAATACGCGGTGGTGTAACACACTTGACTAGCCAAAAAAAAACGTGGAAAAACTCACTCGTTTTTTTTTTTTATCTAACTGGACTCCTCCTACAACTCTTATAACATCTCGTGAATTTGTTGAATTGACAGTGGCAGAAAGACAGGTATTATTATAAAAGTACGTAAAAGTGAAAATCAACACAAGGCTCCCATCAAAAAGAGTATCTCTGCCTTTTGTCTTCAACTCTCTTTCTCTCTGCACTTTATCCAGATCAGCCTAATCTGATCAACAACGAGGTTATCCTTTCTCCACCAAAATCCAATAACAAAAATTGGAAGCATGGAAGATAACAAGGTTAGATATCAACCAGAGAATTCACTTTGCGCCACTAGCAATACACCTAATATAATATGATGGGTGGTGTAAATCGGTTGACTTTCAATAGCACCAACACCAAATCACCATAATAAGCAGCATCACAGAAAAACCAACAGAGATCATTTTGCAATGTCTTCGTTTCTCTTCTCAGAAAAACTCTGAAACTAAACCACCACCATCACACACACGACCACTCAAAAAATGTTCAACTTTCTGCACTAACAGCCAAGTTTTGTGTGTGTTCGAAAATAAAGAAAAAAACAAGCCATCATCGTCAGCATATCGTCATGATAGTCATGATGATCACCAGCAAAGAGAAACATCTATGTAGATGGTTACGTTTTGTGTTACGACAGAACGCAGAGAATGAAAGAAAACTGTGTAGTTTTTTTTTCTTTTTTTATTATTGCCTTAACTTGCTGCGCCCAGCTTTGCGTCAAGTCAAGTCGACCATTGAAGAAGTTGAGAGAGAGAGAGAAAAAAACACATAAAGATAAAAGTGTACACAAAAAAACGATGAGCTTTTATATTACCCTGTACATATTTAGAATGGGCTGCTAACAGTGCTAACACAACTCTTCCTATTACCATCATTACCCTGCTGCTGGCTGGCATAGTAGGCAATATATAATAATCATAGTTTTGTACAACTGCTGCTTATTTTAGTCTTTCAGAAATAGAAGGAGATGAAGTATAAAAAGTTAGTCTTTTTCTTTCACTTCTACACTTGGTTTACAATGTGTACCAGTAAAACTAAAAGAGAAAGATTTATGGAGATCCTTGTTACGCTATCTTGTAACACATAGGACACCGCACCACTACCACCACCACCGTAAGCACGTAGTAAACTTTGCTGTCCGGGTGGACTTGATTTCATTCAGAGATTTGGTGATTCCATTCTTTATTTTCTTTTCTTGGGTAATTCAATTCCAACGTGTGGTGTAAAAAAGGAAAAGGGAAATCGGAGAAGAGAAAATAAACAGCTAGGTTTTCATGATGATATGATGTCGTTAGCTCCAATGCATGGAGCCAGGATGCCGCCTAGTTAACCCAAATGAACGTGATGATAAACGTAAAATGTGCACTATTGCTGGCCATTATTACCTATTATTGAGTGTGTGGAAAGTAGCAACCTATAAAGAATTTTGTTCTTAATAATGGAGCAAACGTAGTACAAAAGCTATAGTATAGTGATGAAATGATGATGATGCTGATGATGACTACGATATGGGATGCCATGTCACGGCAAGAAAATAATGAGAGGATGAAATAAGATGTTCAACAGAGTGGCTATTTTAGTAGGACAAAAAGCAGTTAATTTATTTCACCTCAGGCTCCACTCCCGAAAAATGAGACGGTTATTTTTCATCTGCCGCCACACACCAAAACATTCTTAAATCTAGGATAGTTTACACAAACTAAAAACGTAATACTCTCTCTAGATGCATCTTAATAACATTATTTTTTCGTCACATGCCATCCCATCACATCACTTTGTTTTCTTGATTCACTACCGCGTTTTTTTTCCTCTTATAACTCATGTTGGCTAACTCAACTGACTGAATGTGAGAAGAAAAAAATGTCGCCGGCCTTCAAGCTTTTTGCCTTCACTCTTGCATTTTAAAAGTGTAAAATGAACCAGGGAAGAAATCTGTTTAGACTTTAGAATACAAACACAAGCAAAACTCTGTACTTAAAAAAGTGTACATTTAGTGGGCAAACATGAACGTTTTGCATGAAAAATCATGACACCACGACGAACAAACGCATTCCAATCCAAACCGATTTGACAATAAGAACGCAAGCAAAGCAGATTGTATCAAGTTTTGCAGCGCTCTGTGTCTCTATTTTGTAGTTAATATATTTTTACACGCAGAATTAGCTTTAACATGGTATGCACTTGTACAAAAACTGATATTTTAATGGAGTATCATTTTGATGAGGCGCCACACACACATAAACATACATACATGTCTAGCATGCCAACAATACTTATAAAAAAAGTATATCAAAAGCTTGATCATAATGATGATGATGATGATTGTAATGGCATGCAGGAAGAAGCAGTAGCCCATGTGTGCTGCGATGATAACATGTGGAATCCCTGTCTCTGCATCACCAACTACACGCGCTTTGAACCTTTAGCCAAAAACTAATAAAAAAAATTGTCTTGACTAGTAAAAAACCAAGCTGAATTAGTCTTAATTTCAGGGGCACGTACCATACAAAATATTTTTACTTGTGAACATGCCTATAAAACACCTCCGCATTTTTTTCTCTATGCATCTGCTACAAGTTTAATACTATTTAATCAAAATGCAATTTCAATTCATAATATGGGTAATATTCAATATACTCTTTATGTCTTCATTATAATCGCAGCTGACTTGACTTCTTACTTGTTATCTTTATCTGGGCTAATAGGCTCTTCTCCTCATTCAGAGCGAAAAAAGATAAAAGTTATGGGGGTGGATGTGGATTGGATATATACTGCATATATGCTGCTCATCTTGTTTCGTACACCTTCACACGTGACATTTACACCAAACCACCATGCCTAACTTTCCCCTTGCCATTCATCAACGAAGGATACGCTCATTTCTCTATATATATTTTGGTCAAAAAGATAGGTCACCAGTCATCCCCATTACACCATCAAGCTACTCTAGTTTCATCAGAACTTTACAAATTTTATACCCATTTTCATATGCATATCTTTGTCTCTCTCCGCATAATATTTCTCCTACTTCATTACTTTTGTTTGCGAAAAACTCTACTCGCATTTTTTTCTTCTAACGCCAACGCCAATTTTCTGCTGCTTTCACCACCCACTCACTCATTCACTATCTCTTGTATGTGGTGAGTTTATCATCACGTTTTGGTTGTACCAAAAAACCATTTCAGAGAAGCAAATTACTGCACAAAAATTCCATTTCATTTTTATTGTTACACTATGCCATACAAACTTACTATCACCACAAAATAAAATGAATAATGCTCTCATATTTTCTCATTACGCGTAACATTTACTACACATTCACAAGAGTTCATTTGTCATTTTTGCTGAATACGACGTCTTCGCTTTCTCCCTTCCGCTCCCTTTCCTTGACTTGACACTTTTTATTATTAAGCCGAGCAAAAAAACTTTTATCACTGCTGCCTAACCGAAGTAAGTACCTTCTAGCATTTTTTTTACTTGCGAAAGATAACAGCAAGTATTTTTTTTATCTACCGGCTGGATATCTAGAAAGTTCATTGGCATCGTTAAACAAATAATATGCTGATGATGCTCCATAAGATGCGATTCTTTTTTTTTATAAAAGAGGACATTGTTCGCGAAAAAACAGCAGTCATTTTTAATCCCCAAAAAATCCTAACCTAACACATCTAAATTGAGCTTTTGCGTGTTCAGTTCGAAATCCCCATAAAAAATACAGGCACCCGAGCACCAAACTTATTGATTTTGGTACTTGATATCAAACTAGACAGCATCTTGTCAGTCAACACCACCACCTCCAATGTATGCAACTTGCAATACAAGTAGTCGTCGTATTAAAATTTTCTTTCATTTTCATGATCAAAATAAGCCAAGTAAATGTTTCTCTCACTCTACACAACACCAGCTGTCACAATTTACTTAAAAACCCTAGAAAAAACTAGGAATAGTGATGCAGTGATTTGAATTAAGTGAGAGGAATCTCTAGCTTGAATCGCAGCATCTCTCTCTTGACTTGGCAGCTGACTTAACTTTCATCAGTATCAAGAAAGAGAGAGAGAGAAGATCAAATAGATTAGCATAAACTAAGTGGTAAAGCAGTACTGATAAAATACACACCAGGATAAAAAATGAGAGTAAAGTCTATGAGTATCAAGGGAGAAATGAGATGATTGCGATGAGATCTCATAGCATGTTTCCTCCAGCTTAGACTTAATGAGCTTCTCTTGTCATGAAAATTTCTGTACTTAACTTTTAAAGCAAACATAACAGGAATATATTTCTACGAAAAAAGCCAAGTCAAATAAAGGTAAGCCCTCTATACATTTTTAACAAGTAAAACGTATCATCTTGAAAACAATCTTTGGAATTCAGATCCATCGGCATCGGAACGTAAGGGTCGTTCATCGCATCACGGTCGACATTCAACTTTTCCACTTGCCACGACTATCCCCGAGTTAAATCGGTAAAGGTTCATTTCACGTTTGAGTACGTACTACAATCAAAAATCTTTCACTAAACTAGCAAATTTTTTTCTAAATAAAATGTTACTTTTTTGTTCATTGTTTTAGTGAGGACGACATGAATGTATGTACATATTTAAAAGAGCATGAGTAACTAAATAAAAATGGCACCGACAATTGCACCTGCTGCCAAGTAAAAGTAAGCAGTCAAGCCAGAGCCAGACTCAGTAGGCCACTCAGACCTGTCAAATCTAACGCCATCTTGTTACCTCATATAACTTAATATCCCAGTCATAAATCACCATCTCACTTTACGCTTGTACTACTTTCCTTCTGAAGAGTCAACTCAAAGTTCATTACGAAACTTTTTCATTATCCTGCTTCCCTCTTGACTCAATGAAATATCTTAAGAAGCTCTTTACTTGGTTTGATAACGTGAAGTGGTCTCCTATCAAATATTCCATCATGTAACCAAAAATACTCCATTTTTACTTTTTCCCAAAGTATTTCATCATAAAAACCAGAACACATTACACATCATTATCCAACCATGCGTATGTAATGTAACGTAATATGCGTGTATATCTGCACCACACCAAAAACCTTGCAAGCTACTTACATAAATGATGACATTTAAAAAATCTATGAATTTCACTGGCTCCAGGCACCTTTATACATTAATAAACTGATTGTGATGTAACTTACATAACATGAGTAGAAGCAGTGGAGTGAAAGAAGCAGAAAAATCACAACCGTACCAAAACTAGTGGTGGTGGTGGTGGCGGTGGTGACGACGACGCTATACCTCTTGATGATATGTGTGGCGTAGCGTGAGGTATGATTTTTTTGTAGTAGAACGCTTAATCTTCCTGTATGCATGTCATATCCATATGCATTAATGCTAGACAGACAGAATATTTATAAGACGCATCATATATTTCTATACGAAAAATGTCAGAGTAGAGTTTGTAGAGAGTCGGGAAACAAAAAGGGAAGGTAAGTTTGTTGATAAAGTAGAAAGTTATAAGGCGACTGACAAGTTGGCGCCACATCCTCACATTTCGCAAAATGAATCACAGCCAGGCAGAATAGGCAGATGCCTGCAATATCATCATTAACTTTGCCCATCATTATCATCATCAACTACTACTACTACCCCAAAACATAACATATCATGATGGTCATAAAGTATACATGGACATGGAATTTATTAAAGCCATGATGCCACGGAGCCAGCATAGCCTGAAAAGACAAGTATGAAGCTAGTTGCTCACTGGCAAAAGTCATCACATCAGAGTAACTGTAACAGTAACAACAGTGATACAGATAATGAGCATTACTATTGTTATTGCCTTTCCCTTGTTCTCTTGAAACAACAATATAACTACCACCACTACTCCAGTGCCACTGTTTTTTCTACAAGGTTGTCCGGAACTAGGCCACTCATCATCACAATCATCAATACATACAGTATCTTGTCAGCATGCCCATTATATATTATTACAGCATAGAGATTTTTTCAGGTTGTATGCCTGTTATTCTAGCTGTTGGTGATGTGGTGGTTTGGTGATGGGGATGATGATGGCTCCACTACAACTGCTATATTATCACTTCACCACCACCACCACCGCTAATAATAACGCACCAATTATCATTATCAAAGTTTCCTACATTTCTAGTATCGTATCACGAGATTTTTTTTTCGTCCGAATACTAAGAAACTCCCCTGATGTATTTTTTTTGCTGTCAGAGATCATTTTTTATGACAAACACTAGTATTTATTTGCATTTACATCTCAAGTAACATACGCACTCCTGCAAACACAAGAACATCTCCGTCCGGAAATGTTTTTTTTTTGCCTCGAAGGAAAATTAGCTTTCAACAAACACGCGTTATTGATATTGGCTCATTTTGGTTCTGGTTTGATGTTTGATATTAGTAAGACCTTCTTCATCATAAAAACATTCACATAGCGAGCGAGAGTGTTCATGAGAATGAAACAACAAACAAGAAAAAAACGATATCTGCCAAAACTGCCACTCAACTGGGGTAACGAGGTGAGCATATGGAACCCAGTAGGAAACGAAGAAAGGCAATGAGAAAAAAAACTTTCTAGGTTTTTATTACAAATCATATCGTCGTCATTTTGTGTGAAGTGATCCCACATAGTATGCATATAATCATCGTCCTTCAAACCATTTTAGTAATAGCAATACGCAACACACACCAACTCTGACACGGATATGTTGATAGAGTGGACTTGACTGCGCCACACTTGCCACATGTGCGCATAAAATCTGTAACCTGACACTCCTCGGTGGTGGTGTACTCTGCAAACTTTACTGACATGGTTGATTATATTATAGCCATTTTTCCATTGGACAAGCCATCAAAAAATCTGCAAGTTGAAGTTGACCCAAATGTTTTATGAACATGAAAGAACTATAGCGTTGCTTTACTGCTAACGATAACACCTGGCCTTATGGCATAGGGATGAACGAAAATTACATAGTGTAATAAGTTGAACGGGGAACTTAAAGTGGAACGTGATAGTGGAAATTTTGAGGTTGACCATCATTTAACTGGACTACAAAGTAATATAGCTTTTATCCCGTCCATTTCGGTGACAATGACATGACATGATGAGAACGAGGACAGATTCATTCCCTTTTCCAATCTTTTCTAGATTTCCTCAATTTGAAATAAACAATGTGTAGACAAAAAGAAACAATAACGTTTTCACATCAACTGGACAATGTTATACCTTTTGAGGTTGTGATCTAAACCATGTTTAGAGCATTACGTTACAGCAAACGACAGATTTTATGACAATGCCAACTGACAGCAGTATTGGGTAAACTGCTCCATATTCATGACAATGTTGTGTTTGTGTGCGCTCCAGATATCTTTCTAGGAACTTCTATCTCAATTCAACCGGAAAAACAAAAGATTAGACGACATTCGGAGAACTGTAGTGTAAAATACTCATGATGCTTTACTTCCTTTGTCGATATACACTCTATACACAACTTTAAAAGACTAATGTATACAAAAACATGCCTATAATGTTCTTATGCTTATATTCATGTTAAATTCAGTAGGCTCTTTTCATCATGCCCGTTTTTATGGCAGTTGAAGTCGTAAGAAGTTCATTAAAAATGAAGATGTAACTGACGGCGGCACTTTCCACGGCTCAATAAGCCTCACGTCGTCCTCGTCAGTTATGGGGACATCATCGTAGTAAAAGTTAAAAAGCTTCTTTGCTTACCTTGACTTAGAGGTTAAATTGGGGTCACTATGCTTTCTCCGTTCACGAGGTTGTTTCTATAAATTAGCAGGTAAACAGAAATAAAGAAGCATGAACAATTAATTAGTGCACATTCGTCGTGTATACATTTCATAAAATAATTATGCATTGATATAGACTTACTCTTTGTGGTTCTTTGCAACTTTCTGATCGGCCTACGGCATTCGACGCTTTCTTTGGTTCCTGCCGCACACTAAACAAAGGTAAAAAATTAAAATTAATCACCATAAAAATGATATTCACACAACAAATCACGAACAAGTTTACATTTTTAACGTAGCCAAAAAAATCGATACACACACAAAACATATATAAACACACAGATTTAAGACCTAAATTAGAGAGCAACAAAATATTTCTAAAACACGTACAGCAAATTTTTTGCGAGATAGCCAGGATACCGCTTAAATGTACTACACTCTAGTCCATACCGTTCGCAAACAGTGTGATGATTACAAACGATGCTATTTGATCGCAGAAGCTGACCCCTAGGTCCCATATAAGACCTCCACATTTTGCAAACCGTGACATCACAATCTAAAATCTAATCACTGATACTGATACCATTTGCACAGAATATATTTTCTGAATGCACTACAAACTGACAGAATGCAAGTAATTAAAAATGGGTCTTTAAAATTTTCAGATTCACACCTTTATCGCAGTCCAGTACAGACAGCATATTATTAATTCACAATCATTGTCATTGCATGACAGAATTACTCCCATTTTACATGCAGGATAAGCACTAAATACAAACAATATTGAAATTACTACACCACAATATCTACAAGTTTCAAGGAAATTCCAACCCAACGTTGCATGAACAAAACTTTCCTCAATTTTGTAGAAACTATTTTGTGAACAGGCATTATTCTGTTTTCCAGAATAACTCCTCCCCTCTAGCCTTGTAATGTCTACTTCATGTCAAATCAACCTCAATGCTAGTTCTAGTATTTTTCTGTTAATTACTACAATTAACCAGCTAATTCTATTGCTAATATATCATACATGCCATGTGGTTAAAGTTTTAAGTCATATCTCTTTCCATTGAGTAAGTGTTTGGGGGAAAGGGAAAAAAATGAGATAAAAACCACAACTCAAAATCCAATCATCGTTCAGTAGCCAGTTTACCCATCTAAAAACCAGTCGCGTCAACCACTTGAACTCCGGTCAAATGACTAATTCAAAATAGTAATGACTAATGACAAATACCATCATAGAGTGCGAATATTCGTGATGCTATTTTATATTGGTACGCATTTTTAGTATTTTTACTAGTTTCATGACAGTCAAACAACACGTGCACGTGTTTCGCAAAAACAAAAACAAAGCACTCCGGATGATGACCACTTTCGTAAAAACAAAATCACTTTTATAAATCTTTATAACAGTAGTAGTAGGTCAGGATAAATCATGCATTAAAACAATCAAATATTTAAGAGATGCTAATCAAATAACTGAAATGGCTTCCTCATGAACTCTTGAAGTCATGATTCTCTCAAAATCTTCCCCCGATGATACAGTAACTTGATACAGATTTTCTAACGGCATATATGTATCAGAATATAAATCTTTCTAAGACTACAAACAACAAAGCAACATTTTTTTTTGGCATTTTCTTCATTGCATGTTTTCTATTTAGCACGAAAACTTTTGATTTACGACTTTCTCACTTCTTCGTGCTGTTTGTGTACTACAGGTCATAGTTAAGAGTCAAGACGTAGTGAAACGGTGTGAAAGAGAAGTGAATAAAGAGTAAAATAGAACGTGCATCATATTTTTACGTCCCTACTCTTTACCTCTTGAATTTATCTACGTATATGTATTTTACATTGTATTTGATTCCAGGAAGTGAAACCAAAAAGCCACAGATTCGGTTCAGATTCAAACTACTATTTGTTATACATTACTAGGATTGAATATGGAATATGGAAACAATCACCAAGCAGAGAAACTTCACTAAATAACCCAAACTTGTAAAAGATTCAGCCCACAAGACATACATGCAACATAAATGTAGGAGGCTGCTATAAATCAACAAAAACTAAAACAAAAGGGGTGTACTGGTGTACATGAATAATATGAGTATTTGCCAACTTAAACTAATTCCTAACACAATAACTCATAACATCGCTGTAGTAAAACCCTCCTCCTCTTGTTTTTCTTGGAATGCCACAAAGTGCGGTGCGGTTTCCGGATATTCCCACTTAACGAACCTCTACTACTACAATTCTACTGTACAAACTAGAATCAGCGTATAAACTAGAGACACACAAAGACAAGATAGATAATTCTACTTACTGATCCATTTCCTCATCTCCACAAACGAGTCCATCGTTCTCCAGTCGCTCCTCACTCAGAGTATCCGGTCTCTTGTCCCCTTTCAAGTTGCTCGAACTACTTCCAGAACCTGTTAGAGGTCGATCACCTATGCAAAATAAAACAAAATTTAATTAAACTTCTGCACAAATTCTTCATTAATCAAAAAACTTGTCCAATTTTACATCACAATATCAACGTTAACGTTTACTGTTTTTTTTTAACTTTCGGAACAACTTTCCTCATCAATCAATATAACAGATTCCTTGTACCAATGCAATTAACAAAATTACAGGTTGCTTCCATGATTTAAGTGTTCTGGTTAAGCAATATAGATGCCATAATATTCCATTGCATGTCAAAATTCATTATAATCATGATCAACATCATGCAAAGAGGTATCCTGTTTAGTTTTACTGCATAACGATCTTGTTCGCACGCAAAAGTGCACATGTTATATTTATGAAGTGCATGTTTGCTCTAGTTGTCCTATTGTACATTGTACCCATACACCTTACGACGGAAACCTGATATTCCACTCCGTTTTTTCTCGGTTTGTCAAGTTTTCAACTTTTGCTACAAGATAAAAATACTTGGTGCATGTTTATGATGATGCAACGCAATTAGTTTGAAAGATCGGGAAATACATCAGTACATTAGTTCATAAGGTTTTCATTTATCTCATCTCGTTTACCTTTTAATCTTAATTGTCTATAAGGACGCTGAAAGAAATCTGAACACAAACCGTTCAAATCAACTCAATGTAATGCAGTACACCATAATTTAACAAAGAAAGCTTATACGAATTAAGTTAATTACATAACTATGCAAAACAAGATAATAGAGCTTGCTGACACAATATGGTTCAGATTCCTTTGTATAACTTCCGAATCATTTCTCACGAAGATTAAAAAGGAAATATTATGTATATTCTAAATTTAAAAAAAAGAGATGCAATTAGATGTTGACAGATGCCTACCATTGCGTCGTCGCCAGACTAAGGAAGAGTAAAACGCAATTTTACAGTTTACAAATGTGTCACTGTTGTCATTAATTTTAATGTGATTAAAGGGATTATATTGCGGAGAGGCGCAGAGAGCCATTACATTCTACGTAATCCTCACGAATGGCGAATACGAACAAAAAGTACCGAGAGGAAAATTAGAATCATTTTTTATCTGCGTTGCATATTTTGCCACCCAATGAGCCACAGATTACTAAAAAGCTAAATTCCCTAAGCATAAGCACCGTAGTACTGTGAACTACAACCATTCGAAAAGTTTTAAGCCATCGCATAAAAAAAATTATTGCCATTACATCTCTGTGGCCGTTGCTCCTAGTGAGCAGGGTACCAAGGGGTGCACTGCACTGCGACAGTGACACTTTGTGCCACATAAAATAAACATTCATTTTTATATCCACTCACTCTTTGTCCTAAGAGCACATTACAATAAACATAAACATTAAAATCATAAAAAATATACTTGTGAGATTCATAGGAATCACAAGAGAGACATTACTACATCATGGAGGTTGGTGCATCAAATATCACAACATTTAAGTCAAGTCAACCGTGATGACCCTTTCAACACAATTGTAGAAATACTCCATGAACTCAAAATATTTCCCACACTCTAAAAATTAACCGAGTACACTATTTTTTCAAATCATATCATATATCTAAAAAATAATGATCAAAATATACGATTGCACCCGTTTGGTAATTTGATATTTTTTTCAGATCCAAATTATTTTCAAAAATGAAAACGATAATGTATACTCCAATACAAAACAGCTTGTTTTTTTATATTCGTTACAAATACACGATTTACGTTGATTATATCAATCACTCTGTGAATACAGGTAAATTGTACCATTATTACAAAAACACTATTTTGTATAAATATTCAATTAAGGATTCCCTACTATTCATCTCCTATTTGACCCAAATTCTATTCATTCAATGTGTGAACATGAGCATTATCATTAAATTATTCAAAATGAATGAGAAGATGATGATACGAGGTGAATTGAAATCTTTTCACTTTCATTTTGGCTAAATGTGTTTCAGTCGGGTGAATAAATAATACACACGAAACACAAGTTGCAAAAGTTGTAGTTGTAACACAAGTCGAATCGAAACGACAATATAATGAGCGTCTTTTGTGTAAAAAGGATTGTTAATTGTGCCTGCCTACCCAACTAATTGAGCAATTTTAGCAACTTCTAATTTGCAGCTTTCATACCTTACCCTTATGCAAAATGTACTATGTTGGCTAATGAAGGCAGAATTATAATAAAAATAAGATTGAAAAATATTTTGAATGTTCTTCTGTAAACATACATGCATGATTAGGATTGATCAAACTCAAACATAAGGAACCAACAGCAGAAACTCTATTAAACGCTGACGAAGAGTGTGGTGGTGGAGGAGGCGGTCGACTGTAAGCTCTGCCTTTTGGCTGCCGAGGTGGTGGAGCAGGAAAATTTTGCAAACATTCTTCCAGTGAATATGACGGTAGTGGTGGTGGATGTGGAATTCTCATTGGTGATATATTATGACTGTAAATGTACTTTGGTTTTGATGACGAGGCTGACAATATGTCTGACGTTTTAGTTGGTATTTTCCTGTTATTTTTTGCGATGAACGATTGCTCATCGTGATTATAAAATGGGTAGTGGCCTGAGTTTCTTTTCCTTTTTTCAAGATTTTCAGAGTTCAAATTATTTTGACTCGTCCCTGGAGAATATGATGAAACGGTGGAGGTAATCTGCCTTGGGAGCCTACCACCACTGTTGCTATCTTCTTTCCTCTTTTTTGGAATAATGATCTCTTTGCCATTTATGATCAATGCTCCAGAGTCCACATCCCATGAATGCGGCCTTCCTAAGCCATACGCTGGCTCTCTTGGAAGTGGTGGTGGAGGACGGCCAGAATGATGATTGCGATGCTGCTGGGAAGGAGCAGAAGGTGAAGGGATATAAAACTTTGATTGAGACACCGGAGGAGTACATCTTGTGCTAGAGCTCCTGCTCACCGGATTAGATGAGAATCCTGAAGAGGATGCAGAAATTGATGTGACGGAAGATGATGACGAAGATGTAGATAAAATAGAATTTGATTTTGATACGGTTACAACGACAGAGTCTGTTGAACCTGCTTTGGCTTTGTTTGCATCGACACGGGTAGAAAATTGCTTGGATGATGATGAGGATGGTGATACCTGCTGCTGCTGTTGCTGGCCTTGAACCTGAATGGGATTTGGTAGCAGGTCGAATGTAGCAGCGTTGATGCTATGCCTTAAGTACTTTTGGTGCTGGCTCTTACTCGGTAATCCTGCATCTTTCTCCCTTTTCTGAACAACTATGCCCTCAGGAGGAGAGGAAGAGGCTTGATCATGACTATGAATATTATTATGACTTTGCTGCGGGTGTACCACTGGATTACTGCTGGAGGGCGAAACAATCTGTTTCAAATTGGTACTTGTAGGAAACTCGTAGAAATCCTCTGTAGATCCAGGCACAGACACCGAGGAGGCTACTACACTCACATTACTATTCTGACTCGTCAATGTTGTGTTTCCACTACCATTACTACTACCATTTCCACTCTGTTGATGAAGATTTGTAAGTGATCCTGAGACTGAAGAACCAACAGCGGCAGCTATACAGCCACCTACAACACTTGCAACAGTGTCTCCATTCTCTAAACTTTTTCTAGGTCCGTACATACATGGGTTAAAGTTAACAAACTGCCAGTCTGCTTCCACTTCAGACGAAGTTTTAGAGGAAGATCCCTCAAGTAAATGAGAAGTCTTCCTCAGCGCCTCTTTCCGGCGCTTAATCCGAGTCCGTAAATTATGCATTTGGTCTGCTGTGTATTCTGTCAACCACATAATAACTAATTCGTAAGTGGATTTTCACACAGTAACACATCTCTAAAAAATAGGAAGCACTTTAAAGAGAAATGGATCAAGGACTGTGCTTAAGGGAACTAACAGAACAAACACAATACAATGCAAAACGTAAAATAAAACAAAACAGTACAAAAAGAGGACTGAAACAACTTGTACGAATGTCAAACAGTCAAAGCCAAAAAATTTAATACTTATATTGTACCACACCTTACTCCCACAGGGTTCAGTGAAATTAATAAAAAAACACCGTGTGTGTTTGATTGTGAGCAGTAAAATATGATCAAAACTTCATTTCCACTGGTGTGGTATTATATGCTCGCACCCAGAAATTCAATACTGCACCACCACACCAGGACCAGTAATACGTCAGAATCACTCGTAAGTTCCTGATTTGATGATGATGATGTGCTTTTTATTAGATATTTTTTGAAAAAATCACACAAGTCGAGTCACGAATAAAAAAACAACTGAAACAAGACTCTCCTGTCATAAAACTCGATTAAAAATATTTTTCACTGGGAAGAGCAGACTGAAAAACTCATAGATGAATAGATGATGGTACCGCAAACTTATAGCAAGATGAGATGATCATCAGCATCACGTTGATAATAAGTCTGATTTGATTGGAGAAGCATGAAAACTTCACGACTGATTTACTTTTTGGATATTCAAGAGGAGGAGACGCTTATATAGGTACATATACACACTGACTACTGACACACCATCTCCATCTCCGATGATTTTGATGAATAATTCTTTACACTGTAAAAAAAATTCATATAATTTATCTCATAATCTTGGCACGTTAGTCCCATAATATATTATACGCTTATTACGATGAACAAGGTATAGCGTTACATTTTACAATTTTCATTGCACACCAAAGAGAATAAAATTCTACACACACACGGGGAGGAGGAAACATGACGCCGCGAAATATCCGACGACGACGCCACCATGAACAACGAACAATACTTCGCTATACCCGAGTTTCGCTATACAAACTACAGATAAATCTAACGTTTTCTAAATACTAAACACTAACTATTACAGTAACTATAAAAAAAGAACTATTATACAACTTTTATACACACTCTGTCAAGCGAAATAAGACATTTTACAAGTAATCCTCCTCCGCCATATCATCAGAGCAATTTACAATTCAGTGTACAACATTCTATGCACAAAAAAAATTGTACACTTTTTCAAAATCCACTTGCACTACTACTCACTACACTACACATTCGAACATAAAATTCTGACAACAACAACTGTTTCACTTTTGTCACGCTTTATATTCTTCAAACTGACTGAGTATGACTATCTATCGCTTCTTGCCTGATAAAATCATGAACAAGTCTCAATAGTCTAATTCGCAAAAAATTCTGCAACGTTCATCTCCTCTTAATATTCTATTTTCTAAAACACTTATTCGCCGTAGTTTATCTCACGAACATAACACAAGAAGAAAAATCGTAATAAAAACTGACAGTCAAAAAAACAGCGTTGATACCGCAATAATAGTAATAACAAGGATGATGATTTGTGTTTTAACGCACTTTTCCTTCAATACACAAGTCTTCTCTCTAGATACAATGAAGATAAGTGAGTAAATAAACACAAAAAAATGAGTCTTCTTGTTGCTGAATATATATTGTGCTTGAATGAAAGAGACAAGAATTGAGGGAGAGAGTCGTAACAATAAATGTAATGGAAATATTACACAAAGGAATTTGCAATTTTCAGACCCAACCAACCATCATCTTGCACGATGATCCTTCTTATCGTCATCGTGCATTATAACTTTTTGGTTGCTGCTTGTATATTTCAGTATATTTTTATTTTTTTATTTTCACGATGATGAAGCGTCATCGTCAGCATATTATGCTTCTTGCTTTAAAAATGTAACCGCATTGCACTCGAAAAATAAATGTACCAGACACTCACTCAACTAACCAAACCACCAACAACCAAAGTCGTCTTATTTTTCTGTGTTCTTCTATTTTCTTTAATAATAAGGCAATTTAAATTTTGAAACAGAATAAAAACATGCAAAGTTCGAATACGAGATTTTTCCCTACGTTATTATGAATAATATGGATGTACAGAGACCTGTTAACATTGCTTTTTTGATTTTAGCAGAACAATGCCGTGGAAAAATGAAGAAGCACTGGTACAATGGTGGTGGTGGTGGCGGCACTACATTTTATGCATATCACTCAAAAAAAAGTCAGACCTGCCCTGTATGTATTCCTATTATTGCATTGTTGGGCGTTTGTACAAGAAAACTATAAGATCCCCCTACTTTTAGTGAAACTTTAAGGAGCACGTACCACGAAATACAATAACATGAAAAAAGAAAAGCATGTATTACGGAACGGAACCACAAAGACAAAAGGCGAAATAAAACCCAAGTCTAGCTCTTCAACTGAAATGAAGTTTCAGATTTTTTGTTAATATGATGATGAGTCACACAAGTGGGGAAGCAGAAAACTAGTAGGGATAAGGGGAAGTACCTGGCATGAAAAATAAGACAAGCTTATGCAAAGGTATATATACCTATGCACATAACTTTCAGCTACACACACTTGGATGCAATCTGCATAAGAGTTTCTTAATTTCCATCATCAGCAGCAGAATTCCTTCACATGAGGTAATATGACTTGACAAGTATGAAAAATAAGTACCAAGAAAAAAAAACGTAAGAACGCCCGTCAAATATTTCTACCTTCCATCAAAAACGTGGAATTCAAGATTCAAAGCCATTTTAGGTAATCTTCCTAACAAAAAAAAGTAGCGAACCAGGGAAAATGTGCAAATTCATTTATCATTATCATCATGCTTTAAAATTCTCTATAAAAATCTTCTGTCCCATGAAAAAGCAAACAAAGTGATATATGTGATTTGGTTGGATACACATGCTGCAAGCTGCAAAGTAATCCAGCCTTTGATATTTTATTTGACTGCATCTCAAGAAATAATCGTAATCATGATCTTGTATTCATCTTACAACATCTAATTTACCATTTAAATGTATTTAAGCTCAAGAGATCTCAAGTGATGCACCTGAATTTTGCCAAATTATAATCACCATCATAATCATAATCAAGCAAAGCATATGAAATGAAGCACCCGTGCTGCTACTTTGACCGCTACACAATTCAAAAAGTCTCGTAAGCAGATTTTTACTACTTTAGTCACGTAAAATTTTGTATGGCTAATCGTAAATATTAAAGTGATGATGCCAGCCAAGCCAAATACCAACTTCTACAATTACTGTTTTTCTTCTAATACAAAAAAGGGGTAGCAGAAATGCTCTTTAAACAAACTGTACAAGTTACAAGTAGTAAAATTCTCTGCGAACATTGTATCAGCAACAACAGGTGGGCTACGCAGGATGGCTTCTTTTTTGGCTTGATAATATTATATAAAAATTGCCAACATGCATTACCACTACCACCATTCAACAACAAAGAGAAAAACAAACAGGATGAAAATATTATGCAAACTCTAATCGAATCATACAAGCTTTCAAAGAATTTTTCTCTCATGCTCCCGGATTCTCTGTCATATCGTCTTTCATTCAATTGTAGTACAAATATTTGTCTTTTTTATACCAGACACCACTCAAAGCAACAAGAAGACTATTTTTGTGAGCACACTGCATAAAAAATGCATAAAAATTTATATTGTAGCTATCCCATCTCCCTGAAAATTACCCAATTTCAACATTCCATTTCACTGTCTTAAAATAAAACTTTTGTTGAACTATTTGTTTTTCAGCATTGCACTATTATTTCTCAAACAATGAGCAATGCATCTTTAAAGAATGAGTAAGTTTTTTTCCTTCGCCGTTTTGCATAGCAAAGCAACAAAATCACCCTGAGGAATCTCTACTTCCATCCATATAACACGCTGCAGATCCGCATGAAACAAGTAGTGTAACAGCGTAGTAACCTCTCCTTCTTTTTACAATAGTATTTTTTGCTGCAATAGTTTTTTTTAAGATCTCTGCGTTCTCCTTCTGGTGTTGGTGCAAAATACCTCACCACAATAACAATAAGTCACAATGACATGTCAAGGGGGTGCACAAAAATCGTAAATTTTCCTTAACAATATAATTTGTCAGAAGATATAGTTTTCCTTCTTCACACATTCCCATACATGAATACTTTCTTAAACACACGCTACAAAAAACAAAGTTTTCCTTAACACTGCACCAAGTAATCCAAAAACATAACAAGAAAAAAAAACTTTCCTCTATTCGTAAACTAAAGTGTACATAAAACTGCTTGTCACTTCCTTCCTCATCCCTTTCTTAAACTTATGTTGTACAGAAATTCACAATTTATAATTACAATGCTTGTTTCTATAAACAGGTGAAATTCGTCGACTTTCCATCCGCTCACGAATGACAGCAGTGAGCACAGCCAGCGCAAATTACTTTTAGTTGAGAATTTAGATCTAAAAATCTCTCGCTCATTCTTTCTAAATCGTTCTGCAGCAGTGACGTGACTGTGACATGTGTGTAGTTTAATTCACAAGAAAAAAAATTATTAAATTAGCCACCACTTAAATAAAAGAGACTTTAGCACAACAAGATCAGCACCAAAAACATTTTTTTTCCTTTCAATATCTCAACACTTCTATTCATACAACAAACCCAAATGATTTTAATGGAACCAGATTCTCAGCATATCTACTCTTTGCATTACACATTGCAGGCCAGAGCAATTGAGCAATATACCACAGCATTCCATGCAAACCAAAACCAGCAGTAATAGTAATGATAATTCCTCAATTAACCATACTACTGCACTGCACAGTAGAGATTCACAGTTTCCTTAAGGAAAGAAGGTTAAAATCGAGCTTACAAAAATCCACCAAAAAATTATTATGTAAATTCCAAGTACAAATTATTATAACATAATAATAACAAATAGGCAGCGACTGCACAAAAACCAGAACACTTGACTTTCGTATACAATTTTTTATAGTAAGATGATTAAAATAAAAAGCCAAAATAGCCAAATTCATATGAACTTTTGGTTTAGCTAATGTACTGCTAATCTAACTGAATATTAAACGCAAAGAAAATTCGTAGTCTCTCCAATAACAGTACATTAAAAACACCAAATCATAATTTGTATGTTGTTTCAGCAGCCAACAAGTAAGGCCAGGGTAAAAAAAACCGTTCTATACAAACACGATCACACAGCAAAAACATAACACTTCAAAGAAAATTTACGCGAGTGTTGAAGAATAAAATTGTGCTTTTCCCCTTTTTTCTTCCTCTGTCCGCAACAGCAAAGGAATTTTCCACATATACATCCAAAAGACAGAGACAGACACTTCTGCTGCTGTTGTTGATACAGATAATAATTCAAAAAGCACTTATGAAAAATGGCCTTTGAATCCTTTCAAACATTTTTTTTTATATTCAAAGTAAAAGAGATAAAACACTAATTCATTTTAATTTCATGCTATGCCGCTGCTACACACAGAAGCATTTAAAAAAAAAAAAAAAGACTGTACAAAAGCTGAGCACTGGCTCGACTGGACTGGAACTGCAAAATGTCAGTAATCTCTGTTTTGAGCTGTGAAACGTGTACTCTTTTATTTTCATGTCCCTTGCATCCTAACACCATACCACCACCACCATGGACCATGATCAACTACTACCTCCAAAAAAATCATCATAATACTAAATACTAAAGAATATTTATGATGATGATGAAGATGAGTTCATTTTGTAGAAACTCTCATATCCATAAATACACAGAGAGACACCGATTGTGGTATGAGATAACTTGGTTACGTATGTACATAAAAGACAAGAGGAGTGAACAGTGAACATTGAACTGGAAAACGGCGACAGCAGAGCAGAAGCGGATGCATAGATATTATACATATCTTCTTCACCACTGTGAATATAATACACATAATATTTACATGTCCATCCGTAACTAAAATTCAAAGGGCAGCTGTTCTCCAACCACCAACCCAACCAGTCAGTCAGGAAAAAAATATTCCATCTTAATCTCTTATCACTGTCTCTCTTCTTCTCCCTCTAAAAGGCTCTTTTCACTCTCCGCTACTCGTGTACCAATAAAACATACGAGTACATAACATAACCATTGTAAAAGTAATGACGGTGGTGATCATTCTATGTTATATTTTTTCAGTGTTACAAAGTACAAAACCAAAACACAACTTTAAGGTTCTCCTCCTCCCTCTCTGCCTCCACTTCAATATTCCATTTTTACCACCGACAGTTTTTCAAGGGGAGCTTTGTGTTTACATTACATTACTACCAATACCCATGCAGTTCTGCTGCGTTGCTCATCTTTCTCGCTTTTTTTTAGAAAAAAAATAAGAGTATAAATGCTCATTTCATAGGGCATCATCATCGTAATCATAACAATACTTTCATTATACAGATATGTAGCATACAGTTATTATTGGGGAGAAGTAGCAGGCTTTAAAAACGATAAGAGTAGCATGTCATGTGTTTTATGTGTAAATTCGAAGGATGAAGGAAGCGCAACCTGGCCTGGTTTACAATGCCTTCCACTTCACCACCACGTTTCCTTAATGTTTCTCCAGAAGACCAGCAGCACAATACATGCAATTACATTTTTAAGGAAAAAAAACGAAAAAAAAGCTTTAATCTTTCCATGCATGCTTGACGCATGTAAACGTTTTTCTTTCCATTTTTATAGCATTGCATGATGAAGGCCAGGAACATAGTCCACCTTATGGGCTACTGGACAATAACGATAATTTTTATGGCTCATGAAAAGATGATACAGTGTAGGTACGTATAAATGCTTGTTCGTGTGCTAGACTGGACATGAGAAGGATTTTCTCCATCTCTCACGATCACCAACAAAATACAACAATGGCACATGCACAAGTGTGAAATGCACTATAAAAACACGTCTCGTTTTATGTATCGTTTTTGTAATGGGTCCTTTTCATGAGGGAAACCTGGTGGATTTAAAAGCAGAGTCCACCACCAACCACTATTTAAAAATGGGAAGGATGTGACCATCATTATCATCACAAATTTTCCTCGTGGTGAAGATGATGAAAAGTTTCCCAAGGCTATTTTCTGGACTTTTAGCCCACATGACGATGCTCATGATCACGATAATAATCTCTTGACTGGACAAGAGTTGCTGGTGGACTTGGATTGGAGGACAGAAAGGAAATTGAGTCTAGTCCAGCTTCTTACAGTTCAGCATTTTTTTTACAAGATTTTTCTTCCTGCCATTGTTCACCGGAGGCAAAAAAGGAAGCCCAGCTCAGCTCTCAAATGACACATAAGAAAAAAATATACCTACTTAATATGCTTCTGAAGGGTTGCTTGTTCTTCTTTGCAGTCAAGTCAACTCTTTAAAGAGGCATTCGTATGGAAATGTCCAGAGGAAAAATTTTCATCTCTTGTTCGCTCATGCATCATGTCCAATATAACAAACGGCAAAACAACAACTGCAACCTGACACACAACGTCCATGATTACTGTGTTGCGTTTATACACACGGCTTGAAGACTGTTAACCAAGAAAGGCTCCATGGGAGGGAGCCAACACAACAATTTTCATAAGAATACGCCACGTTTCCCTATTCTTCAAGCATGATATAATGATTGTCTGCTTACTCGTATAATAACAAGGTTTTAAAGCGTCATAAAAATTGACTGTTTTTGTTTCGCCTTGTTTTGCCTTTTCTATTTAGGCTCTCCGCTTAATAGTGTTGTACACTGCACTGTATCTTGGTGGATCCTTCATTTTCTGCTGATCAAAGGTCACTCAAAAAGTATTCTCACAGTGTGAACAAGCTTTTTGTGATGGTCTCACAAAAAAAAACACCAACAGAAGTGTGGGCCTTTTTGAAGGATTCCTTTCTCTCTCGCACTCCCTGCTCACTAGTCACTATAATCTCGTGACTCGAAACAAGCCTGTAATTTTTTTTAGTGGAAAAAGGGTAAAACACAAACCTTGTACTTTACTGCTAGATTACTTGAGTTACATCATCATATCATCATCAACATTAGTCCCTACTTTTCTAACATGTGGTTTCAGGGAATGTATTTTCAGCTTTTAATGCTTATATTTTACAACAAATTATTATTAAACCTACCCAAACTCAACACGTCATCACCAACGTAAATTGTAACCCTATCCATATTCATACAAAGTCCTTCCTTCCGTACGGAGAATACTATTATTATATTTTTTCCCATTTATTTTTATCCTTTTCTCTATTTATACACATAAGCAAACACTTCAGGTAAAAAAATATTTTGTTCTTGTGATGATAGTAATCCAATACATCTCTCTATTCTATTATTATATTAACTCTATTATGTCAGTTCTAAATTTAGCAAAAAGGCGAGTATGACAGACAGTAATTCTGGAGTTGAAACAAATAGTTGAATGAACAGTACACATAAGCCTATTGAACAAAGTAGATCATAACTTAATGATCATATTTCCTCCTTGGGGGTTTCATTTTGATTAATAAAGTCTGCTTAGCTGGAATTGGAAAATATTGTTCGTTAATTTCCTCCTTATAAAATAAAACAATAGAGACTGATCTCCTGAAGCCCCAATTATGGGAAAAAGTATTTAGTATTTGCTTCATTTCTGTTTGAATGACGATGATGACGCAGTTTCACTTATCCCATCTCTCATCTCAGTCAGTCCTTCGCCAGTGAAAAAAATATGACAATGGACTACCGACAAGATAACAGACAACCGACCCGACCCCATAAGGCCCAATTACAATTCATAGTTAGGAAAATATGTACCACCAACCAAGAAAACGGTTGAAAATCAAAACCGACGAACCCCACATTCCATAATGCATACTGCGTCCATATTACATTACTGGCATTCCATTCCATTCATCATCATAAAAACAACGACGTCGGATAGACGGTTGAAATCAATGGACCAATGAGAAGGGAAACGAATGAGTATCAAAAGGCAAATTTTTAGAGCCAACATTGAATGAATTCATTTTCCACAGAAAATCATTATTTTTAAGTCGACGTCATCTCTTTTACACTGTCTAATACTCTATAACTAAACTTTTTGCTGTAGTCTCTGAAGACAAAAGATAAACAAGTTAAAAGGGCGAAAGGCATAAAACACAAAACCAATAATACTTCTTGTTATGCTATTGAAACTCAAATATACTCTGAGTTCGAGCAGTGAAGTCACATATTTTACTATTATTGTGCTCGACTAATGGTAATGATGCCCAGAAAAGGAGCAACACACAAACACCACCATAAGAGAATTGTAGTACAATCATTATCATCATCCTGATCACCATCATCATAACATCCCACAAGAATTAACCAGCCAGTGTGGTAGAAATAAAGTCGTAATGAATGTAAAGCAAACATAAGATACTTTTAACCATGTTTTTCTCTATTTTCTGCTTATAGTATTGTATGTGTGTAATCTACATTAAATTATGTGACAAAGCCAAACAGAATACTAGTTTGAGAACAAAAACGACCGAATTGAGTTGAGAGAAAAGACAAACGGAAAACTTTGAAGATGCCGTGTCTCTTTCATTCCTACTATTCTGGTGGTGATGTACATTGTACATAAAACACACACAAGTGTAACATTATCTCTGGTTTTATGATTCTAAGAAGTCTCTAGTGTAAACGTTTTGATCTCTCTCTCTCCCAATTCAACTTGTGCAATGTTCAGCACATTCATCTTTACTACCACCACCGTTCTCTATTTTACCATTTATTGTATTGGTGACATAAATCCTTTAAGTAAACAAATACTAAAACAACGGCGACGACAACGGGTAAACAAGGTTCAAGCCACTACTTTATCTTGAACAAACCACCACCAATACCAATTTACCTACTTTATGATGCAATGATATAAGATGTGTTTGTTTATAAGCAAATCAGCAACAAAATGGCTAAAACACCACTCTAAATGATCGTCTTCAAGATGAAGAAAGGAAAGAGGGTCTTAAAAAGTGCTAATAAAATATACGACACAGCATCTTTTTTTTATAGCAAATGGAGATGATGTTACAAAGATATGCAAACAGAAAAATGCAAACATCAATTTATTACTACAAATAATAAAAAAACCACTTCACCCATTTCCTTTTTCTTCAAACTGCAAACTTTACTCACTCAGCAAAGAAATAGGTTCTTGTTTTAAATGAATGTTCATTTCTTGTGTATTTTGTTGGGGAAATTATATGACAAGACAAACATTATAGCCTCGAGGTGAAATTGATTAATCGAGAAGAGAAAAATACATATCAGATAACGAGTAGTGGTAGTGAGTGGTGTGCATTATTATTTCAGAAGTCTCTCACAAACACAATATCTCTGTCTTGACGATGCGATAAATACAAACTTCTGTTTTTCTATATCATTCGTAGTAATAGGTAATAGCAGACAGTCCTACATGCATTTTAATGGGTATAATGATATCTGGTATCGCACACAAATAAAAATAATAATGTGGGGTCTCTTCTCCTTCATCTTCAACTTTCTTCGTTTCATTCTACATCATCTTGTCATAGTCAATGTTCTCCAGAGAGAGAGAACAGGACAGAGTTGAGTTCTCAGAGTGGAGTTGGGTGTTGGGCTGGGTAACGCAACTCCTCCGAACATGAACAAGTAGTTGAAAAGATGCTGACTCAAGCAAGAACAATCACAACACAAGAATCGTTATTTCAAGAAGTAGAAAGAAGACCAGGACCAGCCCAAATTAGAGAGAACACCACCAAAAACTTCCTTGTGCAGTGCACCGGCAACAACGCGGAGAGTCAAGTTAGAGCCTCCAGTCAAAAACACAACTTTCAACTTATGGAACCTGTACAAAATGTCATTCCTTTCTTGTTTTTTTCTTCTTCCCTTTCTTTCTCTACTGTTTGGACTGCAATTTTTAAAGGAAAATGATTGTACCATATGCCCTGACAAGAGTTCTACCACCGCCACTACCACTCCAACTTCTAACCAGCCGTTTATATTCATTTCCAGAAACTCATTTTTCCTTCCTCAGACTCATGCACTGGAAAACAGGATAATATTTTCTACACGTTTGAGTTTATTACAGGAACTTCTTCCCATTTCATTTCTTCGTAGTATTTTTTTCCTTTTCTTCCTCCATTGCACGAGTACAGTTCGTGCATACCAGCCAAGCCATCATCATGATGACTATGACACCGCTATGCCCTAAGGCTTATATTAAAAAACATGGTTTCTTTTCAACTACAACTAAACCAAACATTTATCATCATCACTATCACTACACTGTAATAAGACAGCAGAGAGGGGAATCTTAAGGGAGAAGTTTGAAGTTACCCTCATCATCATTACCACGATGACATAGAACCATTTTCATTTTCCCACAAGTTTTTTTTTAATAAATGAAAAGTAAAAGTCAAAAAAAATATCCAACAGAAGAAACATATCAACAGAATTGCATCTTGACATTTACTGTCACTCCTTTCCACTCCCTCCACAAAAATTAAGCTGAAACTTTGTTTTTCTTGGTCATTTATCAAATCCCAAAGAAAAACTAACAAGCTTGTATATTCTTAAAAATGCTGTGATTTTCAGTTAGCCTGAAAAACAATCACCATTTCTTAACTTCATATCATACTCTTCAACTTTTCAAGAAAATTAACCCTTCCTCTCTTTTTTTTCAAGACTGGTTTCATGATTATGATGACAATGACAAGTTTTAACCAAACAATATGCATTATACTAACAAGTCTCATTTTTCATACTCACGCACACGTCCAGTGCTAATTTTCTTGTTTCACTCAATCACTATTCATATTCACCATATTCACCTAATTTACCTCTATTGTCTCTAATTTACCTTCCACTACGCTTCAAGCTAAAAGAGAAGGTCGTTAGTAATAAACTATCATTATCTTCAAACAAGCCCCTTATGCAAATGCTTCACAAACTTTGAAAAACAAATTAAAATTGTCCCTTTATAATTTGATCTAATAAAATTTAATTCAATTATACCTTAATTACATTTCATACTTGTATGCACACAAACGAAAGGCTCCACCAAGAACTAATTAGCAATAATTGCACATAAAGTATAACTTTCTTTTTTTTACGATGATGCATGTGTGCCACGTGTAAAGGCAATTAAACTACTTGATATTTACCTGACGAATTGTTACCCCATATGGGAAGTTTGAGGAGCTTCTTGAAACTATTACTCCGTTTCAGCGAACCAGAGGAGCGGGCATCCGGCGGATGATTTTCCATATAGACGAAATTGACGGCTGCTTAAACGCACGCACTTTTCGATCAAACACTTGTAATTTTATTGCCACTAGAAGCACGATCAAGATAATTATTAAAACACGAGCTGTGGTTTTGTTGGCAGTGCTGCTGCTGCTTCTGCTGACGTGACGCCAAGAACATGACCATTGGTTTTATTCGCTGTAAAGCTCTATTTACTGGTATAGTAGTGTAGCTCTCACAAATCATTTTGATTTATCTGTCGTGATATGCCTGATTACAATAAATTGATAACGACTTACGCACAACGAATTGTCATTATGACCGAGTAATTGCCTCAAAACAACACAATCTTCTCTTTCTACTACCTTTTCACTACTAATTTGATACAGTCAGAGAACACTTCACTTTTATCATCATAAATTCACCACGTCTCATTCTCTCTTTCTAACATGATCACAGAGGAAAGTATACCAGTTCTTTCGCTTCATTTACTCCATAAAACTTTCACTCTGCAGAACTGCAACTGTTTTACTAGTTTGGTGTGTACACAAAAAAAAAGCAGCAAAATGCAATAAAATCTCTTTTCTATCCACCTACTTTCTCCTTTCCATGTCTCCTTTACAACTTATCATTTTCCCCACTTATCCAGTGTAATAACCTTCATTTCATTATCATCCTTTCTCATATGCTCATCTACAAACTTTATTACACACCGTTTTTTTTAGCCGTCAACGTGTCACAAAGATAAAAACGATAGCAGCCAGCCACCGACACCACACAGCTAGAACAAGTCCGGAGATACCACTACAACCACATCACGAATTTTTCGTTTGAGATGACGTTATGCAACTTTTTCTTCTCTCTGAAATCCTTTCTCTTGCATAAATTTTCTCTTTTTAAACTACCACTTTCTCCTACCCGACTTATATTTCGTAATACCATAAAAAGTCAACAAATAAAAAATAGGAGAATGAAGTGGTGAAGATGGAAAACACTTTATTTCATAATATTATATGTATTTTTAAAACTTTCATGTGTACATCCGTTTGTAAAACAACAATAACAACTGGGAACACGCCTTCCACTCGTGAAAGCTTCACCGGTCCCTCCGAATTTGCAGTTATGACGCCACCACTCAACAAGATTATTCCAACAAATACCAGTTTCCCTTCTTCTTTCAAAGTACCATCTTTTTTCCTACAAATCTTCCACTAAACTACATAAATACTAAAAACAAATAGGCTTAATAATACACTTTTCTTGAAACACATTTTTTTTTCGTTTCTCGTTTTAAAAAAAGCACCACGCATCATCTACGTGCCTGTATCTCTCTCACTCTCTTCTTCTTTCCTTGTAGCAACCGAGATTGGAACAAGAAGAGGAAATCAAGAGGAGATGATATTGCAGTAGCACCGATCTTCCAACAGCAGCAGCGATAACGCTTTTAAAACAGTTGTTCAACTCTCAAGGGACAATACCACCATTCCATTCCAACGCTTACTATTTTCCCCATATTGCCATCTTTTCAAAAAAGAAACAACGTGAATTGCATACTCATATATTTCATATGTGTTCAAATATGTTGTAAGTTTTTTTTGAAGGAAGAGTAACGTATAAACAGTGTACACTAAAATGTACACAATATTTTTTCATCACTAGAACAGCACACCAGACACCTAAACATATGTCCACGTCCACAAAAAAACTATACTACGCGACGGAAGGAAGGAAAAAAGAAACTAGCAAAAAAATAAATCTTGACTCTGCTCTGATGAAGCTGTTTCACTGGCTCACTTTAATTCTCCACACGTTTTTCTAGTGTAGACTCGCTAAAAAACTACGTAAATATTGGGACAACTACGTTATTTTAAATAAAAAACTCTCTACTGTAAACTATAAACTATGAATGTATGTAAATGTACTCGAAAGTTGACGTGTTTCAAAACAAACGACGCTTCAAGTGCATCTCTGTCTGACTGTATATTATTATCGCGCTGGGTTGTGTTTCTGCCTGCCTGCCTGCCTTTTTGCCTGTTACTCTCCCGTCCGCGTCCGACTATTTACAAAACGCCAAGCCACAAGGGAAAATTTTCACAAGTTTTATCTTCTTCAACCCAACAAACTTCATCTAACAAGGTCACATGTAAAATATACGTACGTGTCTATTATAATACATGTCCTCTATTTCTTTTGTGTGCACTATGATTATTACACAGAAAAAAAAAATTTAAAACCTAAATGATGATTGGATTCCAATTTGATCCAAGGTGAAAGCCAAGCCAAGTCATGTCAGCAAACAAAACAACAAAACAAAAAAATCCGATTCTCTCAGAGAGCCAACCAGAAAGAATGGAAGAAGACAAAGGGAGTCAAATCAGAGGCAAGTCGACCGATGAAGCAAAACAAGAGTTTATCATCTAGTTACCCATGCAAATTTCCCTTGTGCCTTTCGCTTTATATTTTTTTATTTTGGCTTGTGCTAAAATACAATCCTTTTGTGTTTCTTTTTTATTCTCTGTGCTTCATGTACATTTTCTCATTGCATTGCATTGAGTTTTCATCTCCTCTCATTTTCAATCTAAACAGTAATTCCTCACATCACATCCAAGTGAACTCAAGAGAGAGAGAAAAAGTAAAATGAGTCAAAAGATAGTCAACTCATGTTTCCGTCGTAAAAAAACACACAAAAGGCAAGAGTTGAGCCAATTGCAATTGTCGGTGGGTTAAAGTTAAAACGGAATGAATACACACGATTGAACTATATTCACTTTTTTTTCTCTTGTTCTATCCGACAAAAATATTTATTTTAGCTTTTGTTACAACTCTCTATCTCTCTCTTTTCTCTATCTTTATTTTCATTCCGCTGATCTCACTGAAGATAAAGCTTAAACACAAATACAACTAAACTTTTTTTTTGCGTTGCGTAACATTACAATGTAAACCCAGCATTCAATCAAAAGACGCGGATGGATAGACCCGGATTGTCTTTCGCAACACACCAGGAAAAAGTGAAAAAAAAACAACAATACAAAGAATAAAAACAGAGAATGTTGGTTTTGTTGGTGTAGCACATCACATCTTCTATCACACAACTTACTTTTGTGTAGCGAGATAGACTAAGAAAAAAATGGAATAGCCAATTGCCAAAAAACCTTCCTCTACTGATTTTATATGTTGTGTACACAACATTTATAGAGTACAGTTACATATTTTAGACTTTGGAACCTTTTGCCATCTCAATTTAACTCTGGGTCGCCTCTCTCATAATTTAGTTTGGCAACTGGCAACATATAAACACGATGAATATTAAAACCTATCTATTATCTATCTCGCTTTTTTTCTCTCTATTTTTTCAACGTGCTCGTGTCGTGTGTGCACATTTATCAATGCCGGCTTATAGACATCCAATTCAACCAAATCCAACAACATATGCATGTCTTCTTGGATTGGATTTCTCCCGTGTCACCCCATCACGTTTTGCATATATGGATTTACGATTTACGGATGAATAGCTCAATATTACAGAGAGAGAGAATAAGAGTAAGTTAGATTTGTTGAGACACACACTACACACATGCAGATTTTTTTCTTGGAGTGACTGCCACAACGAAAACGAAATGAAGCCTGACTCCACTCCAACTGCTTGACAATCAGATTTGCTCACCTTACAAAAATTTCAGAGCATCTTTGGAACACCTTTCTGAAGCACGCAATGCATAAAAAACTATACAACTTATAGCATGTTATTTCTTATGATTTTTATTATTAAGTCTTTTTAAAAATTTTACACATAAAAATCTATATTAACACCAGAAAGACAGGCAGGAGAACGACACAAGCTCGAGAGACACGGTAAGTACACAGTATAAAGCCAAGAAGAAACATGACATGCTTGTCAACTAGAAAAAGAGAGAGGATGCAAGAGAGGCAAACTAATAATATCGTGTCAACCTTGTCAAAACCAATTGATTTGCATCCTTCCGATCCAATACACACAAAAAAATGTTACAAATATAACACTACACTACAATGTATAGACAGACTTCTATAACCTAAACTTGTACTGCTTCTTCTTGTAAATAATAATAATCCCGCTGTAAAAGCGTTCATAACGACGTAGCTGAAATGAAGCAAAAGAAGATAATGATGACGACTTTAAATGACAAT
>JAQIWN010000106.1:0-55056 GCA_034699025.1 Entomobrya cf. arborea Gr-Col-00668 | reverse complement strand
TAGAAATAAGTCAAGTTTTACCTTGGCTCTAAGTTTTGCAAATAACAAGCAGGAAGCAATACAAGGCGCGACCAAAATTGTTTTCATAATTACAGTAATATATATCCCCTGCCACCTCCAGAATGGGCACATGGTATCCCATCATCCGCTGCTCATCCATTCAACAATGACAAAGATTTGTCAGAGCCACATTGAAACTATGAGACCTAAAGTATAAATAGAAATTGTTCATAACCATCCAGTCGGCCAAAGTCATAAGAGTCACTTTGATGAAACTTTGAGCTGGAAATTCTGATTGTCAGCTCATGAAAAATGCATTTCATAAAGAAAAAAACCCACGTGTGTCACTTTTTTGTATTGTTGCACATGCAAAGAACATGAATCCTCATTTGCTGCTCATGTCCATGTGCAGTGCAATGATTGTAAATGTAATGTGAATGCAGAGCTTGTCAAGGATGTTCACTCATCAACAATCACACGCTCGTGAAATGTTAGTCAAAGCTGAAATTGAATCGAGAACTTGTATAGTTGACCGGTTTAATCCATGCTGCAGAGATTAATATGTACCTAAGTAGAGTTTATGGGAAACAGAATCATCATACGATCCGGTCCACTTTTTGAGCAGTATCTGGAATCTGTACCAAACTTACACGGACCACATTACCACATTTGATGGCAACCAGTATCACAATAAGTTCTATCCTTTCATGCATACAAACCATGTAACTTTAAAACTCAGCATGGAAAGTTTAGCCCAAAAATTAACATGCATCAATACATGGTGCATTTGTTTAGAATAATAAATGCGCAAATGATACAAATAACTTTCTCATATATTATGTACTCACCTATTGACAGAGTAAAAGTGTTTTTTCTCTGATAAAACCTTTCTGTCCATCACTCATGATTGAGTACAGCTCGGCAACACATCCCTAACATTTTGGAAGCCAACCTGTTAAAGTTTAGTTAGCTATAACCTTTTTGTTATTGTCTCCCCTGTCTGGATACAAGCAACTATTAAAAACAGTGTCTTTTTTTGGCAATTTATTAGCATCATGATTTCCTTTAAGAATCTAAGTTTTATTGTGAACTCTTCTGGAAAACTGTTGCTTCAGTCCAACAGACAAATCACATCAAAATGTGGAAAAGCATTGCTATCAAAAAGTCTTCCGGCATCAATGGTATTTGCACAAAATAGTACAAGCCGAAGACTAGCTTCAACCTCTTCTGTAAGAATGGGTGGTCAGTTGCCTGTGGGAAGAAAACGGGCAAAACGTGGAGAATTTTCAGAGTTGGAATGTGACGATATTTCTTTCTTCAGCAATTTGCTGGGAAAACACAGAGTTTTGACAAATACGTCGGATATTGAGGGGTATAATGTTGATTGGCTGAGGTCGATAAAAGGTAAACTAACCCATATCAAGTAACGTTTAGCGTGGTCATGAAATCCATAAATATGTAATCTTGATTTGGGATTGACTAAAATTTTCCGTTTTTTAAATTCAGGACACAGCCGGTTGGTATTAAGACCAAGAAATACGCACGAGGTGAGCTTGATAATGCAGTACTGCAACGAAAAAAATCTTGCCGTTGTACCACAAGGTGGAAACACCGGTATCGCTGGAGGTGGCATTGCTGTTCATGACGAAATCATCATTAGTACTTCGTTGATGAATGAGATTGAGCATGTTGATGAGTGGTCAGGTAAATGACTGAAATGTTACAATTAGTCTGAGAAGATGTATAAAATATCAATGTAAAAACTTGGCAAGGGTTCAAATTTCTATATTTTGCATATATTGTGTATACTTGATTGACATATAGGAATACTCATCTGTCAGTCTGGCTGTATTTTGGATAAACTGAATGAACATCTCAGCGACTATGAACTCATTGTACCTCTTGATCTTGGAGCAAAAGAAAGCTGTCAAATTGGTGGAAACCTCAGCACAAACGCTGGTGGTCTTCGGGTGGTCCGGTATGGAAGTTTGCATTCAAGTGTCGTGGGAGTGGAAGTTGTAAGTTTTCATTTAATGGAATGAATCACAGTAAACTGGAATTTTGAACCTAGATATATTTAAAAAAAAAAAAAAATAGAATTCTCAGATAAGCTAAATTATTTTGTAATAACAGGTTCTTGCGGATGGAACAGTTTTGGATTGCATGAACACAAATAAAAAGGATAACACAGGCTATCACCTAAAGCATCTCTTTGTTGGATCGGAAGGAACTCTTGGAATTGTTACGAAAGTTGCCATACAATGCCCACCCAAACCAAAAGCTGTGAATTTGGCATTTTTAGGTAAAATAGATGAACATGCATACGCGTTTTTATGTCCAAATTCAAAATGAAAGTCTTTGAAAGGAATATTTCACATGCCCATGTTGTGGTGTAATGTAAAAGATATACCCATATATGTATTTTATGCAGGTGTGGATAGTTTTGAAAACGTATTGGAAACATTTCGCTTGGCTAAAAAAGATCTTGGCGAAATATTATCTGCTTGTGAGTATGCTGATCAAGAAACGCTTGATGCTGTGTCTGAGAATCTGTCACTGAAATCTCCCATCGATCAATCCTTTCCATTTTATATGATGATTGAAACATCTGGATCCAACGGGAAACACGATGAGGAGAAGCTTTCCATGTTTGTGGAAAAAGCGATGGAAAAACAGTTTGTTACAGATGGAACTATTGCTTCTCAGCCAAGCCACATCAAGGTGAATTTTAAAAAGCAGCTATTTATGTTTTCCTAAAAATAAATATAAACGGATTTAGTTTCGTAATGGCTTTTCATGCACAAAAAGCATTTAAGCAAAAAATATTTAAGTACACTACTTAAATTATCGATTTCACATGCTCTACTTTGCAGTCCATCTGGAGTATTAGAGAAAGATTTCCTGACGCTCTTCTAAAAGACGGTCATTTGACAGTATATGATTTTTCAATTCCTCTTGAAAGCTTTCATGAAATGGTTGAAGAAACACGGAACTACTTGGGACCGATGGCAAAACGTGTCACTGGATTTGGACATTTAGGTAATAATGCCACTTCCGTACATTACACAAATAAACAAAATATTACTCGAGTATATATCGTTTCCTAAAACGTTTTGTAAATAAATCTGTTTTGAAGCACGTGGCTTCATGGCCTAACATTCTCTAATGATAGCTACTTTGATTTTCCAGGCGACGGTAATCTTCACTTGAATGTCACGATGGACGAATTCAATCCAGATACTCTGGCGAAAGCAGAGCCCTTCGTTTACAATTTTGTTGCACAGAGAAAAGGAAGCATTAGTTCGGAACATGGCCTTGGTTCTATAAAGCGAGACTACATTTATCATTCCAAATCACCACAAGCTGTATTTTACATGAGAGAACTGAAGAGGCTGTTGGATCCCAAGGGAATCCTTAATCCCTACAAAGTCATTCCGAATAGACAGTTTAATAGTTTGGTTTCAGTTTAACAAGGGATCATTAAACGTACACTACTTTTACCACAATATTTCATTTACTTTTTCTGTTAAATAATATGTATGTACATAATATTATACGCTCTTATTGCAATAAAACATTTTATTTTCTCATGAGAGGCATATCCGCGCAAAAAGCAAATAGTTACATATTATGCAAAATATATATATGACCGCTTATTGTTACCATTCCCATTCCCATTAAAGCCTGCTATTTAATTAGTGACAGTGACTTCAATTGCATTTCTACTTGTAATTTCTGAATGGCTGACCGGACTTATTGGCTAATTACAGCAATGATGGATGTTCATAATTGATCATAATTCATGGAAATCAAGACATTATATATTCGAACGACGCGTCGGGATCACGGGAATTAACACTTCTTGAATTTCATTAGTGGATTACATGCTCCGATAATTTTATTCTAACAACCGCAACCTGTGGACTGTGGACTATGTGGACAAAGCATGTAAAGACAAAATACATTGTTAGCAGCGTTAGCAGTGAACTACATGTTGCTTTTTATAGATAGCATTGCATAACAACAGGCAGCAAAGCATACAATATGTATGTGTACAATGTGGTTTGATTTTGATATATCTACAAAATGTCATGTCCACTTAGCATCATTCAAACCGTGACCTTGAATCGGCAAAATATCTTTACACATTACAAAATATATAAACTTGAATGGAAAAGAGAATACGCTCGTACCAGTGTAAGCACATATTTCGCTAGTAAACGTACAATCAGTATTGTGCTTACTTGAAGTGATTCCCCAGGTTCTCAAATTTTCAGTGTCACACCTCAAATTTAAAAATGGCAACCAAATCAATTCAATTTACGAACGGCCAGCAAATGCCATTAGTAGGACTTGGTAAAAAATAAAATTTGAAAGCTGAATACTAACCAAAGTAATCATTCAAAGATTAAATTTCATTCTATCGTTGTTTCTTTAAAATATTAAATTAGGTACTTGGCAAACTACTGATGAAAAACAATTAGAAGCTGCGCTAGAAGCAGCTCTTGAAGCAGGATACAGGCACATTGACACCGCGTACCAGTACGGAAATGAAGTACTTATCGGTAGAGTTCTAAAGAAATGGTTTGATTCTGGAAAGCTTACACGAGAAGAACTCTTCGTTGTTACAAAGGTATAAAATAAGCTGACAAGGAGTGAATCAAGTGAATGCTGATGTTAGCTTTACACATTTTTATGCAATACTGAAAATTCCTTTTCTACTTTGTAGCTCCCCCCAATAGGCATGACTCCAGAGAAAGTTCCACACTTTCTTGAGAAGTCTCTTTCCAGTTTACAGCTGAATTACGTGGACCTATACCTTATCCATGTACCATTTGGTCTTCAGTATCAGGATGATGCTACTCTGTTTCCAATGAAAGATGGTAAAACGTTGTTTGATTTAAGCACTAATCTGGAAGCAATTTGGAAGGCAATGGAGGAAGAGGTAGATGCTGGTCGGACAAGGTCTATTGGAGTGTCCAATTTTAATGAGGATCAAGTGACAAGACTTTGCAACGTTGCTCGACACAAGCCAATGAATAATCAAGTCGAACTGCATGCATATTTCCAGCAAAAGCCTCTTCGAGAAGTTTGTGCAAAGTTGGGTGTTACAATTTGCGCCTATGCACCTGTCGGCTCTCCTGGGCGGAAAACACTTTATGAATCTAGAGGACTGTAAGTTATTGTACAAAACTTTTGTATTTTTCCTAGTTAAGATGACACGATTGAAAATTGAAATGCAAAATCGATTTTTTAAAAACTATTTTAAGAAAATTTGAATCAAATGGTTTGTTGGACAATCCAGTAGTTCGGGACATTGCAGAAAGCAAGGGAAAAACTGCAGCCCAAGTTTTACTTAAATTTTTGAATCAAGAAGGAATTGTGGTTATACCAAAAAGTGTGAGCCCAGCTAGGGTTCAGGAGAATATTCAGGTTAACAAGCGCTTTTTTAAAATTATGCATGGCTTCATATTACGCACAAATTAGTAACTTGGGATAGTAATTGCAAGGACACATTTGTACCATCGTGTAGATATCCGACTTTGAGTTGTCATCCGATGAAATAACTAGTTTGCGAAATTTGGATAAAGGAGAAGCTGGAAGGACTTTTACAATGGACGCATTCAAAGGGTAACTTATCTATATTTATTAACAGCTATAAAATTTTTATTAGAGCCACGTTTTATAGCATTCACGGTTTCATGTGTATATTTTAGGGTTGAATGTCATCCTGAATATCCACTCAAGAACAGGATTCTGAAATGAATACTTCAAAATTCAAACTTTTGGTTGTCAATTTTGTTTTTGTAAACTTAAAATAAAGTTTGAGTGAAGATTCAAAATTAGTAAATATGAATTTTTCCAATTATAGCTAATTATTGCAAGCATCCACAATAGATTGCACATAGATATTGTTTCCAAAACTTTAGATTAATAATGATTACACAATGATTCATTAACTTACATCGGGGCATTGTGAGAATCTGCGTGGTCACTGGTGCATTTTGAAACTGGAGATGATTTTAATATACTAATTGGAATTTTACAACATCGTTTGTATTCTTCAGAAAATCAGTTCCATTAAGTGGAGTTGTTAATTGGAATGCTTGTTGTTGGAGAAGAATTATGATTTGACGAGTTTTTTTTATCATGCTAATAAGCCGAAATAGATTGTTTTTTAAAAAGTTAAATGAGTTCCAAGTTTTAAATTAACATATGTCAAGACTTATATGTCAAATTATTTTTATAAAAGTTTATTTATCAATTTATACGATTCAGTATTATAAATGAGTGA
Organism: Entomobrya cf. arborea Gr-Col-00668; assembly: GCA_034699025.1. Lineage (NCBI taxonomy): Eukaryota > Metazoa > Arthropoda > Collembola > Entomobryomorpha > Entomobryidae > Entomobrya > Entomobrya cf. arborea Gr-Col-00668. The sequence continues at coordinate 48,761 of JAQIWN010000106.1, read as the reverse complement.
ATATATTTTTAGTTCTTCTACGAATACAATTTTATACAATTTCTACTTTGTTAAAATAATATAGTAATTACGGAAAGTCCTTTTTATTAGATTTATACTAAATGAACTGGTTGGTTAGTACCATACAATGAGCTAATTTGTAATCCAATATGTTAGTAGATATTACATTAAGAAAATGACTTAGATTTTAACTTCTTTGATGGAGAAGCTTTTTGTCGTTTTAGTTAGGTTCCGTCACGTTACCAGTTTTCCAGTTTTTTTACTTGCCATAACCGTATCCACGATGGCCATGACCATGCCCATGGCCATATCCGCGGTGGCCATGGCCATACCCTCCACCACCACCACCACCTCCATGACCTAAAATATTTCCAGACAAATTAGCGTTTTCTCAACACAAAAAATGGGACTAATGCTTTCGGAGGAATTCTCTGGAACAAGGATCCAAGGGGTAATGTACTGATTCAATATACTCACCGTAACCCCCATAGTGTCTCCTGTACCCTGGTTCAGCTGCCACAAAGCTAATGCTAGCGCAAGCAATGATGGCGACAACAAGAAGGAAAGCTGCCAACTTGGCGTACATGTTGAATATTGTATTTTTTTGAACTGGAGTACAAAAAAATCGGTTTTCAGAATTTATATTTTAAATTCCTAGTGAAATTTTGTAGTTTTGCTTGTTTTTGGTTGTTGGATGTTTGTGATTGAACTGATACTTAATTCCAAAATTTTGTCAGGTATTTATACTTCCCTTGAAATTCGAAATACGGTAAGGCTACCAAGTTCACTAAACATGACTTTGCTGTAGGTTAAGTTGTCGGTGGTGGTGGTGGGGAATGGAATGACGCAGAATATTTTATAATTGGGTCGACAATAGTTTTTAAAACACGCATTTTGATTTTTATGACCCATTTTAAATAACATTCTCATCGAGAGCATAATGCACAGTGCAGAGGGTATTCAGTCGCTAAAATTTGAAAGTCTCGGTTGACACGTTTATGTCACGCTGCCGTCAGTCCCCATTTTTTAGTCATCATTCACTTGAGCTGAGACTTGTGTATTCCCAAGAGTGCAGTGAGCGCAGCAGTTATAATTTGTACCGATAATACATGTATATCTTGCATGAAACGGCAATAATATGATGATATAAGCATTTGTACGTGACACCTTTTATATTTCGTTACATCATTTCACATTTCGCACACAAACTTTTATAAAATCCAATCGATAACATCGGTTCACAGGCAAAGACTTCTTTTAAAATATTTTATTTCGATTAAAAGTATGTCTCCTTGATACGTTCATTGATCTCGGGTGAGGCGAGGAGTGTATTTTATGTTTTAAAATTTCATATCATTCGCAAACAGACTGCCACTTGGATGTAAAAATACCTATATTGATCGTTATTCATCTTCATTTGACGAGCGTCATATAAGGCGAAAAAGCTTTCTGTTTAATGGGCTAGTCTAAGAATTCTCTGTTATCTATCAAAGAGTTTCCATTCATTTTCTTACTTATTATTCACACTCGTCTCGCTCCTCCAACAGCCGTTTTAGTTTCTGCAGTAAATCCAGCGTGAAGCTCTCTGTCAATCAATCAACCTTAACGAGAAAAAATGTTCAGCCAATGATTCAGATCGCTTGTTGCCGATACAGAACATCCAATAGAGATATGATTTTGTAAAAACTGCATACTTATGCACTGCCTAACTCGTACAATAAATGATGTAAAGTAGAATGTGTAGATTTTCTTTTTAAATGTCATTTCTAGCACCATCCCATGCATTAGAACTGGATGAAGTATTTATTGCGGTTTTCAAACAACTTACTTCAATTGTTTCGATTTAATTTGGATTCGAGAAAACAAAAAAGGAACATACGTATTATTTGAAAACAAAATAATTGTATTACAATTATCTTTGAAATTCACAATTTCAATTGATTTTGTACTTTTCGAATGTAATTTTTTATAATGATGTAATTTCGACTTATAAAATGAAGCTCGTTCTTGTTGGTACCGCTGCAGCTATTTTACTCTTTTTATCAGTCGCAGCAGAACTCTCTTTTTCTTTTGGTTTAGGAGCCATAGACTGCTTAAACTTTTTCTCGCGTATTCTCAACCTCTTTTTGAGTCTCTCATACCATATAAGTGGTTCGCAAGTGTTTGGATCTGTACATTCTTGATCCGATCTTACTGGTGGAATGTAAATGGTAGCGTGTTGCAAACACCGGGTTTCCTCCAGATAACCGTAGTGCGTATCCACAAAATGGGAAATTTCATTCAATCTCGCCTTATTTCTTTCATACTCATCACTGTTGCATAAAACATTTAAAAAATAAAAACAGTTATAAAGTAACTTTATTTAAAACGAGTATGATAATAAAACGAAGATCTAAATAAGTTACGCGGAAAGTCCTATGGAAAAATTGTCCTGCCACTGCTTCATCTTTTGAAAGATTGAATCTTCCTTTTTATCAATTTCAGAAACATGATGGTCGTGGGAATTTTGAATACAGTTTGCCAGTGCGTCTTTGTCACTCACGAGCTAGAGGAAGAGATATATTCAGGAATTCAAAAGATCTCTTGGTCTTTACATATATATTACAAGTTCACTTCACATCTTGTTTGTGGAGAAAAATATGTTGGATAGTTTACATGATGTAGCTCCTTCGGGATTTGTGTATCACTCAACCTGAATTCACCATAAGTCACCAAAGATTCTACTAAACGCTCACTTAATTGCTGTTCGATGTCTCGTAGCTGTCCACACTGACCCCGAAGCTGTTCCAACCAATTTGTAACGATTTCCCGAATAGCTCGATCGAGATTATCATTGACATCCTGTATTTTCAATGCATAAATATCAATATCGAATCATCGAGTGGCAAATTGGATGTAATGATGTGATGTAATGACATTTTGGATGTTTATTTACTTACCTCCATATTTTCGTTGAAATCCATCTCACTGTGAATGAGAGTATACCAAATGTAATGCAACTTTCCTACGTATTCTTTTATAAGTGTATTGAGATGATTCTGGAATTCTGGAAATTCAGGAGGAAGTTCATGAGCCAGCCCATTCTGAACACGACGTTCGTTATCTTCAATTAAACTGACCAAAACTCGAACATCTTTTAGAGCTTGCCGACCAAATTCAACGAATTCTTCTGTAAGTCTGCATCGTCATATCAGCACAAAGAAACTTGTGAATGAGTGAGTGAACACCAGATCACAAACATGCTATTTACCAGAAGAACAAACAAAACTTACTCATTTCCAGGCTTTTGAACAATCTCAGTTTCCTCAGCTATCGCTATATTGTATGCGCTTATTTCATTTTGCCTTTGTTCATACGCTCGCATTCCTTTTTCGAAAATATCTTTGGTTGCTCTTCTAAATAATTCTTTGAACCTAAGTGAAATAAATATTTGCGTTTCTTTTTCAACGAAATATATGTACATATATACAGATACAAGATGAAATGACAAAACTTGTTCAGCCATTCTTAGTATTGTATTGATTTTGTTGGAAACTAACATGACTTGAATGTCCTCTGTGTCACCCAACTGTAAAAGCACTTTCCCTTCTGTATCGTTTTGGTATAAATAATTCCAAAATTCATCTTCTAGTAATCCATCCACAAAGGCCTCTTTGTGAAGTCGTTTGACCTTGAAATTATTTGACATAAATTTTCTAATTCAATCCTAAATAATAAATGTTAATAAAAAAGCTATGCATAAATTATTTATATGATACACTTTACTCACATCTTCCTCTGCTTCAACGACAGAGGCTCGTCTAATTAGTTTATCTTCAGTATTAGCATACTTGTCGACGTGTAACCTGTAAATATACATTGTTTTCAGATTATATTTCAAACATATACAGATATCTATAAGCTTTTAATTATAATATAACAAACAAACTTACTTATGCCTATTATTAGCAATCTCCCTTTCAGCACGTGGAACAATGACATAATCTATTAAATCCACTTGCGGGACATATGCTATAAAGTAGTGAATAAAATCCTGGTCGAACGAAACCGGATTCCCTTGCAAACTCACAGATCTCAGTCGGATCAGTCGACGTAAATAACGAAGCTAATGGAACAAAATGAACAATTTATCTAATTAAAGGGACAAAAACAACTGAATTCGGATCAGAATTACATGTTATCATGAACACATGTAGTTTTACATTGTTGTTTATGCATTTCAATAAACCAAATATTTTCATTATACACAAAACTACAAAAAGAGACTGCACACGTAATGAGTTTGATTACGTCAATTCTTTGTTATGACTAGCATTGTGGTTAAAAATCCTGGAATATTTCTTTAGAAATCTAATATCACATAATTTTATACTTTTATTATTAGACATACATTTTCCAAATCATCCAGTTTGTTCGTCGAGATATGAAGCATTTGCAGCCTCAAATTATTATCCATGTTTTCCAGTCGCCTTATAAAATTTCGATGAAGGTCCAGTACTTCCAACTTCACCAACTTATCCAGCCCTTCAATCGTTTTAATTGAATTAAATGATAAATCAAGCCAAATCAGGTTAACAAGCACGTCTAAATTTTGAATCTTTTTGATGACATTATTGCAGAGCTGCAGCTTTGTAAGGCTAGTAAGCTGGTTTAAATTGGCTATCACGGAAATGGCTGTACATCAAAGAATATAAACCATTTTGTAGTTTAGATTCAACCGTTTTTTGTCTGAAAATTTGTGGCTTTGTAAACGAAACCAGTACTTACATCTGTATTCCATTTTTATGTACTTCACCGTTTTAATATCAAGCTTAACCATTCTCGCATATTTTCCTTCGTCGCCACTTGGCATTAACTCATTCAAGCAGTCAATAATCATTGGTTCTGTGATTATAATCAAGTTTCGATCAATTGGAGCTCCTTCCATCCGTTGGCGGATGTACTCCTGGTTGTAATCCTCACAACGTGTCTCGTCCCCATAAGGCATGATGATAAGCTTTTAGAGGAATAATCTGCTTGGCGGAATTACTTTTAAGGAGCCTTTTATGTCGCATGCAAGCGAAGCGTAAACCAAACACAAAAAAACCACAAAGTAGATTCAGTTCGTTAAAAATTTATTGCTGGTTTGTATCAGTATAATAGCAAACTTAAATATATTTACGGAGGAAACGTACAGTTATTCTTGGCAAGCTATCTATAGCATACATGAGAAAAATAATATACGTTTGGTTTTATAAAGATACATTTACTTTTATATACAAAATCGGGGTTTTATTTGTTGGATCAATAGTTACAACGCGTTGTCATAAAAATTTGCTCATAAGGCTACATACATTAAAAACAGTCAAAACCAAAACATATATTCATGCTTTCCCCTCGCAAGAAACAAAATGGGGTCGGTTTGTTTGTTTGCTGGAGTTTTCTCTTTTGTGTAATTTTGCTATCAATAGAATAGAAACGTAGGTGTTCATGATGCTGGTGATTTAGGGCATTTGAATGTTTCTCAGAAACCATAACAAAGGAAGAATTAGTTTCAAGCACTGGTTTTTGTTCGCATCATGGCATGCCGGTATCCATTATCTATACCTAACTGATTTCTGCTAAAACCTGACCTGGTGGGGAAATCATTGGTATTCAACCATCAACCGATCAACTTGGGTGTTGTGTATTGTTGCATGACAAGGTGATACTAAGGCCTAATGTATAAAAATTAAAGTAATCGATGGTCGTTAACGTAGGAAAGTATCCTTGGCATGTGCATAAAAATAAAGAATATTTTTAAACCTGGCATTACAGCACTTTGCCAGTTGTTGTGATTTCCAAAAGCAAAGGCATTGTATTTGTGTTACAATGAATAATGAATGGACTTTCAAATAACTAAAAGCTACGTCAATATGAAATGAAATACAAATGCTGTTTTTTTATCATGATAAAAGGAGAAGGTAAACTGGTATTTACAGTATGTACTTTTGCTTCACTGTAATCTCATCCTGTCTTGCCGAATATTATCAACTCAAATGAGAAATCAATCTGCTTTCTACGAAGGTTTGCTTTTCAAAAAAAGAGTTAACAAACTTCTTTCTTAGCTACTTCTAATTCTCCTGAAGAAGAAAACACGCTGCACTGCTGCTGTCACGATTTCTTACAGTAAAGACTCTTTTTTATAATAAATGAACCAACTTCTGGTATTTTAGTATGAGCATAAACTCTAAAAGCCCTACCGTTACTTTTATATATAGTCAACATAGTCATACATACATATACCAACCATCTTTGCCAATCCCCGGTACTCTGCCTGGCTGACATAAAAAGAATGGCTCGTTTTATCAGCCAAATGAAAAAAGAGTATTTTGTGAAGCAGAAATAATAGAATCCATTAATTATTTGGTGGTGTCACATATTATTTATATTATGAGTTGTATAAAAAATGAGATAACAGTTTGGCTGTGAGTAGTAACAAGTTCCAATTTCCAAATAGTGAACCAGCCATATATTTTTGTTGACATCATAATCCATTATCAAAATGTAAAAGAGAGATATGGAAGCACAAGCAAACGAGGTACTGCAAAATTGGTCTCTGAAATATTACATAAAAACCCAAAACAAATGGAAATATAGATATCGAAATGACAAAGACTGGTCTTATAGCATAGAAGCATATTGTGCAGATATTACATTGACATTGCAAAAATAAATATCCATTAAAACTAATCCTGTGCATTTTCCATTCTTTTTGGATCTTTCTTTCAAGGAAATGATTTTTTTTGTCCATGTATCATTTCACATATTTATAACAAGCAAAAAATGCCTAAGGGGCCCATTGTATTTTGTTGGTTATGTTATATGAATATTATCATCACCTGAAGAGAAACGAGCATGTTGGCATTTGCGTTCTGGTCATAATTTATTTGAGTTTTTTTTGCCGGTGGGATTCATTTAGAAAAAAATATTATGCAATGCATGCTTACTTTACTAGCAAGTTGTAAGTTGTTCTTTTTTAAAAATTCACCACTTATTTCAATAGCTTAACATTATACTGTACCGTGGTGCATGCCATTTAACAAGCGGCTTTTAAAAAATTACAATTTCATTTGTTTTGAGTCAACTAACAAAAAACGACTAGACTGACAACATGCCACGCAAGATTGGATCTTTTTGTGCTTCTGCTTGTTTCATCCGAAAGGTAATTACGTGCGGGTTGTGAGTTCTTTCTGTTAAATGTCATGTGCATAGCTTCACACAATACAATACACAACAGAACTCGATTTTTTTTATCTTCTTCTTCCTAGTTAGGAAAATATGTTATCGATTCTCTGTGTTCACTGTCTCAACTAATACAACTACTTGAACAAAACTCAATTAGTCCGCTACATATTTGGCAAGGGTGGATTTTATGTCTGTATCTGTGCGTTCTCCACACAAAATGCAGGTGAATGCCTGATCTGACATACCTATATTATTGGATTGTGCCGTTGTTTTATAAAAAAAATCATAAAAATATTTTTTTTTCATGTAAAGTGAAATGTAATCCTGAATGCTGCTGACCAAGAAAGACTCGCGCTTTCGTTAGAAGATGCGAATGTAAATGAACAAGGAGGGATGCAAGATACTACACTTATGAAACAGGATTTTTAAAAATGAACGAGTGATCGTTCTGTAATCCGTCTAATAATAATAATGTAGATAACATAATGATACAAAAACAATGGACGAAAGGCACGTATAACCCTTTATTACGTAATACACGACGGAAAAAATGCATGCACATTAGTATTGAACGTTCTATGATGATACATAATAATAATCATTCATTCAAGCCATAGCTTATCTATAGCTGTACTTTAAACAAGCTATTTGACCAGTAACCGTGTACCGCAAATAGCTAATGGCGATTTAGACGTTTCATAGCACTCTTAGTTTCATTTTTTCACTTTAACGGTGCAGTCACAGTCACAATCAGTTTGACATTGACACTGTTTGTTTGGTTTGTTTACATAATACACAGGGAAAATGAAGGCGAAAGAGAGGAGGAAAGATGGAAGTGAAGTGAATCGGTTGTGTAGATTTGGAGTGTTGTCTTTACTGATACTTGTGCAATTACTAGATGTATATCAAGTGGAAGCGCAAACATATTGTGAAGAAAGTCCAAAAATTCTATTTTATCGAAGAGGTCAAGCTGAAATGATAAGCGTGGGTGGTGGTGGTAATGTAAGCAGCCTTCATCATGTAGTGGTCTCTAATGTAAACAAAGAGTTTTTGGCTTGTGTTTCATCTCGGAATGTAGAGTGGACTTATGATGGGGAAGGGGTAATGTGAAATTGCATTATATCTTATATCGCAAATAAAATGATGGTACTCCAAGAATAATATAGCATTCGCAAAATATTTGTATTTTTTTGGGTGAACGCTAACTTGTTTAGGAACCCTCAAAGTTCCAAGAGTCAAGTACAGTGGATATTCAAAAGTACGATGATGGATCCATTTCATATTGCCTTACTTCTCAGATCACTTTTTCTAATAAGCAGTCCGACACAGAGTTGTCCAAGCACACGGGTAAATACAGTTGTCGGGAAATAGGGAATATTAGCAATTCAGCATCGGTGTATGTCTTTGCATCAAGTAAGACTTTTATGAAAATAAATATCAAAACGAATCCTTTATGTGCAATAAAAATGTGATGTATAAATGCATGCTATATCACAACCTTGTTGCCAAAAATTAGTTTACTTAATAGTTATATATGTTTCACACGTTCAGGAAAAAATTCTCCAACATTTGTGCAAAGTAGAAAAACTTTAACCCTCCCGTTGAGTCAAGAAAATGTAACTTTATACCAGCCAATCCCAATCAAAGCTTCCGGTGGTGATAGGAGGAAAGATAATGGTTCCAGTGGTAGTAGTGATGATACAGAAATTAATAAAATTTTCACCATTCCATGTGTAACCACACATCCAAATGCGTCGGTGAAGTTGTTAAAAAAAGGAATAAATAACAAATTTATGGTAAGAAACAAACTAAATGTGAAACGTGTTGCTGTTATGCTTTCTCTTGAGCCCGTGCCGTGCTTGGTTATTCGCTGAAATGGAAGATTTCGCTGTTTGTAGAATAATCATGATGATCATGAGTATGTGAAGATTTCACTACATAAAACAAAAAACAAATTTTTCAGAGCAGACAACAGAGCACACATTCCAAAGTCCTAACTCAATTATCAAAATGCGTGGAGTAGGGATCCGTACAGTAAGATAAAAGTGTGTAAACGATTTTTGCAATTTGAAATATTTTATACGTATTCCATTTTACAAAATACATTGATAGGCATATAAGGAATGTATTATTTATTTGGTAAACACCTAAACTATTAGTATTCATGATTATTCTTGAGTTGGGTTCTAGTTTCAAAGAAACACTATATTTATCACAAGTTAGAATGTGCCTATAAATATTGTATGTATATTATATTATACTTTCAAGTGAAAATTTTTCTGCTAGATTTTTCACAATGGAGTTTTTGCCTTTCTCAACCCAAACCTTTCTTCGCCAGATCTATTTTTACTAATATTTTGTTCTCGTTGGATATGAGTTCTATTGGAACTAACCACAACAGTCAAGACAAAGTTTTTTTTTGCTGCGTACTTCGTCGATTTTTGTATGAAAAAAGTTGCAAGAAAGAACGTTGTTGAAAGATATCAAAAGGTAGGACAGAATGAACATTTAGTTGAATTATATGCCAACTTCCACTTCAGCTTCATTGATTTTTTTGAGGGTGTTAACAAAAAATCAGACTCAAGCCTTAACTCAACGCTTCAAGCGTTTCCCAAACAAAAAACAATTGTAGCCTATAAGTAAAAAAGCACTTTGTAGACGTAACGTCTACAATCAAAAAGAATTAAGTATGAATTTAATAAACTAAGGTGTGCTCGTTACATGAACATCCTCACTATTTTTCCTTTAGAAACTTTAATTTGCTCATTGGCAGTAAAAGTACTTGAAATAAAAATTAGTTTTCATACAATCTGTCGTAAGCTTGAAAACTTTATTGATTTTTGCAAATTTGCAAGTAATAGCAGTTTCGCAACATGTTAGAATCATCAGAATGAAAGCTATATATGTATGTTTGTAGGAATAGTATTCGTATTTATGTACTATCATCCATATACACTGTCGTAAAGATCATAAAAAACTTAAAATTTTCAGTAGAAAGTATCCTGAATTAAACTTAACATAAGCATTAAGTTGAACTTCGCATGGAATGGTATTCAATTTCTAACATTATATATGCATAAGTATACACCTGAAGATGTAGCATTTGGAATATTTCAGACCGTATAACATGAAAGTTTAAAATAATATAATTGTAGTAGTGAAAGTACGGGCTAAGCAAAGTTATGAATAATCATGTTACGGGGTTTTACAGATAGCACGATAGCAGTACCAATGTAAGTCGAATTCCATCTATGAAGAGTTACACAGATTGATCTTTTTAACATTTTCCAGGTTTATAACGGTGCAAGCTACCAATTTGATCACAAGCTAGGTTTCCTTGTAAATGCTTCAAGGAAAAGTTCTGAACAATTTGCTGATTTTCATGGAGAATACAAATGCGTTTCAAGTGCATCCTCAAGACGAGGCCATACACATGCTGGAGGAGAATACTCAAAACACAGTAAAATGGATGTTGAAGATTTTGTTTTCATCAACTTAGTTAAAGCCAAAGGTATACTACACGGTTACACGTGTGTTAAATTATATACAAGCTAACAAATTTCTAAACCGCTGCTTTCAATCAGGATGAAAGTAAAAACCTTAAATTATTTGCTTACCTAACATCAAAATTGTGTAGGCGTAAATCATATAAGTTATGTATGCATGCATGCATAATTTCCCTACATGTCATAAATTAGATTTACATTCATTTATTCTCAATTACACTTCTGGGCTTCAGAAAATTATTTGCATGATTGCATCCCATCTCTTGTATGTACTTTGAAATACTATAAATTGAGAGGACATCTACCAAGAAATGTACTTCTTGCTTGGAAAATACGATGAATGGTTAGGCACACGTGTGTAAATTGTTTGATGTCCAACTAAATTTTGCAATTATTTACTCTTTAAGGTGAAAGCTCGTCTAATACTTTGTCTGAGATCTCTCAATTTCTATCACACGATTGATTAACAAGTTCTTTCGAAAACTTACGTGAAATTAAATCTTTTTTCATTTTTCAGACACATTAATTTGTTCATTGTCTGGAGTCTGCATATTTGTATTTGCACTATACAATGAAAATACATTTTTAGATTCGGATTAAAAACCGATTTTTACACTCGTTTTTACCCGTTCTGTATTGTTTTTTACTTATTTTTTTCTGATTGTGAAAACTAATACCACACTTTTTTGGCTGAGATTTATTGCCGCATAAAACTGAACTTTTACAGTCATAGTCATAACTCATGTTATAAAACATGCTTAAAACTGAACCTCAAAACGTTTTAATTAAAATTCTACTTTTACCAAATCAATGCTCCAATTTTTTTATTGAGTTTACTAAAAATGCATGATATTATATGTTTCTCAAGTGTTTTAAACACACTTCTCGCTTCCATTCTTGTTTGTTTTGCTAAAACAAAAATAATGATCGTACTTTCAAAATCAATTTTTACAGCTTTCCAGATTTATCCCCCGGTGAGTGAAGTGTTTACTTCAGGATTGCTTAATCTCACATGTGAATCTGAAGAGCCCGTTATAATGAAAGAGGTGCTTCCTTCTTCAGCTCAGGATGTGTACTCATATTTAGATGAAGATGATTATGGCCGTGATCGTTCTGATGATATAGTAGAAACAACGGAAAGAACCGACCAAAAATCCCATATTGCAAACTACATGGAAATTGCCCCAGCTCCTGGAAGATTTGGAGAGATCCAGTGTCTTACCGAAAAAGATGGAAAAGTACTACACACCTGGAGATATAAAATCATTCGTGAGTTAATTAAATGTGGAAATTTTTACATTAATATTAATATCCTATTTACACCCTCTTCATTCCGAAAACGTCACGTCACCTGAAGAACTTCAGGAAGGAAAAATTATTCACAAATACATATTTCCTCATTATAAGTTTATTTTACTCATGCGTTTAAATAGGTCACAGTATTTTTCTCAAACAACCTTGTCAATGAATCACGGAATATTTTGTTACATTTCTCTCTGCAGGAAAACGAGCTGACAAGCTCAGTGGAATAAAGTTCAACAAACGAGAAAAGTCCTTCACATGTAAATCCAAACTTGGAGCCCCAGGTCGTTTGTCTTTTATCAGTTGCAGAACCCCAAGTGAATGTCGCATCAATAAAATATGTCTCACAAAAGTAAGTTTTTCTTTTTGATTCTCTTTTATTTACCAAGTTGGCAGCCAACGGCTATGTTATTGCGTAAATAAAATATGTATTCTCGAAGAAATAACATGTTCTCAGGGGATGGCATGAAACAAATTTTTTGTAGAATATGATTTTCCTTAGTCTGACCTGACCTTGGACACGAAATTAAATTGTTTTTGACAAGCATGCTTTGACGTATATGATACTCGCAGAATCGTGTGCTTTCATAAAAAAATCTTCCATTAAAAACTATGACAAGCTTGTTCCGCCTCTAATATGTTATGAAATCTTGAGATATCTTGTCCTTTACCTTCCTCACAGTCGGAAAACTGTCGTGGATATTCAAACTCTACACGTGCCTTTTGCGAGAGGAAGAGCCACTTCTGTGGAAAGATTTTCTACAAGGGAGGCTCAGGTCTTATTCGCTGCATAGGAGAAGGGATCGATGAAATTCGGGGATTTACAGATGAGGCATCTGTAGACCACGCAGTTCGCATGGGATTTGGCAAGTTGAAAGCCTCTGAAACAGCTCTTTTGCAGTTGGATAGAACAGTAGGAGTAGTAGACACAAAGAATAATGGTAATAATAATGCAGACCAACCGACAAAACTTGAAAAGCAGCAAGCACAAAAGGAAAATGAGAAATTGGTAGGAAGGGAAGGGGGCTCAACAATTTACGAAGGAGAGCAGGTCAATGTGGCCCTGCAAATGGGATACTACTACTTTCTTTATCCAGTACAATGGGCCGTGAAATTCAAAAATGGGTCGACTATTCAAATTAGTAAGGAGCTTATCTATGATATTAATTTACTTCGTTGTAAGATTCTAGAGAAAAAATGCGATGCTAAATGCTAGGCTAGTTTTTAAAGAAATATGCATTGGAACATATTTTTTTAGGCCCGGATGTGCAGTCCTTAGAAGTTAACAAGCTCTCAAGGACAGTACATGCATCATTAACTCTACCTTACACCACAGCTACTTCCTTTTTGAAATACAAAGCTGGGAAAGAAAATAGTTCTCGCAATTCAAATGTTGATGCTCAACCTCAACCGTCCGTAATAACTGCTTTGCACGCTCTCATCCCACTCAGGGCTTCTGTAGACCCGAGCTGGAAAACTATTAGTTTACCCGTAACAGTTTTTGGTAAGCAGCTTACTTTTATCCCTATTCCATAATTGGCTTATTCAAAATCAAATATTTTTAGTAGAAAATTCGAAAGCTAGAAAAATTGCAAATTCAAATGGTAGTAACTTTTAAGAAATTAAAAGATCATAAAATCAAACATACATAAGATGATGTAAAAAATAAATGAATGACATCTTTCGTGTTATATAAAATGCTTACATGAGTATCAAGATGATCCATCGAGAGTGTGTTCAGTGTTCTATTTTTACATTTTTTCAAACCAATTTGAAATATGAGTAAGCGGTTTGTACGTAACGTAAGTTCTAAGAAAGGTAACACTGGTTCGTAATTTATTTTCACCAGAGGTAATACAATATTATCTTAGAATTAGATTTCTGTAAGTTAAATGGTATCGCTTAAGCGTACCACAGCTACTCCATCCAGGTATGAACTAAAGTAGCTTGTTGTATCGTATACATTAGAATTACACTTATATAAACCTTTTAAGTGCACTTTGACTAATAATAGTACATGCATTGTAGTTACATCAAAAGTTATCTAAAGACCTTTGTTCAAATGAGTTTACAGGAGAATGACTACATGGAAAAAACGGGTACAAAAGATATCTCGTAGGAAGAATGAGATTTGCATAAAAGTAATAAATACATACAAACATCCTTTTTCATTGTATTTCTCTCATAATTTTCTTTAGGAAAACAAGGCGTACCACAACCTTCCCTTGACATTGAAAGTGAAGAAATACTAATAGAGCAACCACTGTATCAAGAACAACACGATAACAACAATACGGCAACTTCTTCCGACAAGTCGACTGCAGCTGAGAAAGAAGAAGTTATTATTGCAGATACTATAGGAGAAAATGATGAAAACGATGATGAGGAAGATGACAGTCCAACATCATTCCAAAATCAGGAGTCAGAACCCACTGTGCATACCCCAACTGTAGATACTACGAATGACCAACAACTAAAATCGAATAATAGTTTAGAAATTACATCAAAGGAAAATTCAACAGTGGTACCTGAAAATGGAGATGGCGGCCACAGTACTGTCAAAAAAGTGGGCGAGGAAAAAGCAACGATACCAAACTTGCAAAAAGACGATGTAACGACCAATTTCAACTCTTCAAATGAGAATGGTATTGGGAGTAATGTTACTCAGGCTATTGTTGATTCCAAAAACGGAAGCATTAATAATGATACAGAAAGACTACTTTCAACATCATTAGAACAAGCTTCAAATGTCAGTTCTGCAGATTTTCCAACCGGTAGTCTCGCTGAATCAACAAGCAGGGATACCAAGTTTGATGTAAGTATTCAGAGCAGTGGTAGCGGTGCTTCTGTAGAAAAAATAATGATACAGGAAGAAAGCCAACAACATAATGAGGATAATAGCTTGCTGGCAAGATCAGCTCTAATATTTGATGACGACATTCATCTGAGTGGGAATACAGAGAAAGAAAATGGCGTCACCGATGCTAATAGGGATGATGGAAATATTAACGATTCTACCACAGAAATGTCAAGCTTGGACAACAAAGTAGCTAATGATGATATTAATAACGATGATATGTATACTACTGAGAATTCTGCGAATAGAGATGAAAGTGAGATAGAAACATTCACAACTCTCAGCCCAAATGTTTTATAAGAATCTCAGTAGAAATATGATATTGTGATTAAATTCTGTTTTGATATAAACTGTACCGCTAACGTCATTATCTCATTTAAACTAGCATTTTTCTATCAAGTCTCCAACACTCAAAAGTACAATTTTCTACGAAGTATTTGAGTGCAGTGCATTAACAACCGATCTGCTCGTCGGTAAGAAAAAGATATTTATAAATCGGGGTAAATTGAGACACTGGTTTTCTCCTATAATTTTGCATGCCCTCACTAGTCTTTTTGAAGTAGTAATGGATTTTGTGAAGAAAGGAAATTGTGCCGGTGAAATGAAAAATAATATCAAATTAGCTCTATTTTGGTAACATCATCTTCATCATCATTCACAGCGTATCAGACAATGACAGGAGAGTCTAGTGTAAATTAGATAATGGCGAATTGGCAAACTGCGTAAAAGTTTAAAATCAGATTTTATTTGTAAATTTTACGTTATCGGGGTAATAAAGTTTGACGTATAATAATTTTTATAATAACGATGTGATCATAAATTTCATGAAATTTTTGTTTGCATTTGCAGTACAATAAAATACATGAAAATATTTTTGAAACATGGTACTTTTTTATACTTTACCTGGTTTTCCGCTTTTTGGTTTGATACAAAATTTTCAGCTCCCTTTTGAATTCTATTAGTGAATAGAAGTGTGGGTTGTTGTGTTGGCTTGCCACACTTCGTTATGACATAGTGCTTAGCTTTTTTAATTATCTTAATGCCAATGCAAACCAAGGTAGGCATTTAAAGAAATAAACAAATTGGGTATTAGATGAATTCACATCACACAATTTCGGATTTTCTATAGAGAAAGTTTCATTACTTTTGGGATGTTTAAACTTAGCATTTGCAATACATATATAATTGAGACATTTCATACAATGCCTAATAGCATAGTTTTACAATGTGAATGAAAGTCGTTTTGTTGAAAAACGGCACCTCGTTAAAACTTTTGGTTAAAGATTTTCTCTCATATAAATTGCTGGCGGATATTGGTTCTTTATACTTTATTTTGAATGCGACACATCCCATCATCAATCACGTGGGATTTTGTACATAAAATTAGTATTTTAAAAGATGGTGTGTCAACAAAGCATGAAACTTTCACGTGCTACAAAATTAACCGATGTTTAGAGGTAAGTTTATTGTGTGGGATGTGAAAACCATGTAAAATAGTATTTTGGTTTAATTCAAACTCACAGTTTATCTTGTTGAATAGACAGTCCCAGCCCAAACCAAAAAATATGTTGCTGAATGTGATGTCTATTCAACTTTCTCCGACGTGGTGTGACGCATAAAGATTGATGAAATACGCAAAAGAAATTACACTATCAAGCAAACCACAAAATCTCGATCCATGACCTTCCTTTTTTTGTCCTCCTCACCTTTCTGTAATATAAAGAGCTATTAGTTCTATTAGTCAGACAATCGGACTACGCAATGAGGTTTTGATGATGAACCACAATCTGATGAGCTTTGGAACAAAACACGTTATTCGGTGCGTGAATGTTTTAATTTTTCTAACATCAATATATCTGCCATACGCCATATATCACGCTATGTCTTCTCACGTTTATTGTGACATCCTTTCTAAGATGAGCCGACGGTTGTATTGTCCTTGTAATGTACTGAAAACATGGAAAGGCTCTTATCTCACTTACAACTTAATTCTATTGCAATGAACCATGACCGTACTTATTTTCAGTGCAAGAAGATATTTTCTTCAAATCATTATAGTGTTGAAGTCAATACGATCAAATGTTTTTTGAGCCCCTCAAACATTTTTGCGACATTTTTTTTGCCAAGAAAGTAACAATCTTTTTCAAGTTCTTTTTAAACATGAAATTTAACTCTCAAAATAAATATTTTCCAGAACATCTTGAAATGCTTGTTGTCTTATTTGTCGTTATTTTGAAAATTGTTTACTCTGAACAAGTAGATGATACAAAAGTTGACTACGCCAACGGCCCCGAAATCACAGAAGCTGTAATTCGTAAAATTCTCCGTTCTAACATATTTGTCGAAGACTATGGCTTTATGTTCCGAATGGCATACGTAGAAAGCAGATTTGGTTTAAATACTCAAACATTTAAAGAAGATTACTTTGGAGGGATATGGCAAGTAGATAAGTGGAAATTAGAGGAAACACAGGATTTAGAAAATGGAACATTGCTTGCAATTATTCAACCAATTCATGAAAGGATTAAAAATTATTTTGATATAGACTGGATATCAGTGCAATGGGTGGATTTATTAAAGCCTCTGTACTCTGGATTAGCTGCAAGATTTTTCATAGAAATTCGCTCATCTTTGCATGGAAATGGAAGTGCGATTCCAGACAAGATTAATCCGCAAGCAAACTTCTGGGAAATGTATTACAGATTTGGACACGAGTTTGAACAAGCAGCCAAATTTAGACAGGAATCTAGAATTCTTCAGGACATATTAAAATCACCGTGCCGTACTAAAATGGATTTGGTCATTGGAGTTGATGGATCTTCTAGTGTGGGCAGAGAGAATTTCGCAAAACTTGTTACTCATATAAGTTCCTTACTTGAGCAAATATTCGACAGAGGAGACACCCTGAAAAACGCTCAAATCGGAGCATTTATTTATAGCAACCTTGTCTATCGACTGTTTGGACTGGAAAACGACTTAAGTCTGGATAGCATGAGAGAAATTCTTGAAAGTGCATCGTTTCCATTTGGAGACACAAGATTAGACATTGCAATGCTGTATGGAGCACACATGCTGAAAAATGAGACGTTCAGATCGAACACCAGAGTTCCACAAGTGTTACTTCTATTTCAAGAAGGACAATCTGGAATTACTGACGGGGTAAAAGAAGCAGCATTACTGCTTCGTGTAAATAGTATTAAAACTATTGTAGTCGGTATTGGAAATGATGTGAATGAAAATGAATTACTTGAGGTAGGATTAAATGATACGAAGAGTGTTTTCACAGTGGGCAACTTTAGCTCACTGTCGGATTTTTTTATTCGGTTGAAACCAGTAATTTGCACTGTGCCACAAAAGCCTTTACATTTTGGGTATTTGTATAATGATACGTTAGCGTTTCAGGAACAACGGTACTTTGTGGTAAACATTCCTAGCAGTTATGGTATCACCATCATTGTAGAAGTAGAGTCGGGATCTGTGAAAGCATACTGGTCGTATACTGATGAAGCGCCTTCCAAGTTTGTACACGATGAAGAAATTGATGGAACAACGTACATTCCAGCTTTAACGTACAACAGAAAAATGGTATCAGCAGTAGGAAAAATGCTAACAGAAAAACCACTTGTGGAAGAAGAATACGAGGCTTTTCCTCAAACTGTTTACGTAACGGTTGAGGGCATTGAAGCAAGTAATGTTTATCAAGTTTATGTAGTAGACGGTAATCAAGATACGGACAATATTTCAAAGGCTTCTTTTTTAAAGATTGACTTCTTAATTTACTTACAATGCTATTTTATTGGTTCCTTTATTACGATGCGTAATGCGAGTTGAATAATATTGTGTACATAAAACGTGTAAGCTTTTTTAGCATTAAAACTATTTTTAAAAGGAAAGTGATTTCATCAATTGAAAATTGACAGCATCATAGATTAAGAAGAATCGATGACATTTCACAACCAGTAATACTTATATTCTTTGTTTGATAAATACATAAATGCTTTAATTGTTTGCTTCAAAATTCCTTGTAACTTGAATTTAAAAAAATACTTACAATACACAATGCATTGTTTCATGTGTCACATTTTATCTTTGTTCATGTTGCAAGAGCGATGTTATGTTTGCATTGGATTACAGTACGGTTTGTAAATAAAATGGTTACAGCTCAAGCTTTTATTATTTCAGATAATTTTTATCCTGACTGTACAAGTATTTGCAGAAATCTCGCCCCACTCACAAATCATGGCGAATAACAAAATTCTCCAGCAATGATGCAATTGTTAGGCATATGTATACTAGTATGACTTCATCACTTTGGTTTGCCATCAAAATCAAATCAAAGCTCTGATTGACACAGATCACGAGATCACCAAGATATTCAATAGATATTCAATAAACGTGAGATGGACCAGGACCAATTATATTTTTGGCTTCAGCTAGACTGACCACCTAAAATTATTTAAGATTGACACTTGATGTCAAACACGTAATTAATGAAATACTCGATACATTGCAGCAGGAAAGTTGGCACCGTTTTTACTGAATATTTGGTTCTTTCCACTACAGTTCTCGAACCCCACATGGCGCTATAACCCACAAGAACGTTCTTTTGTACAGTATAGTGATGCAATCAAAATTGATGAAACTGGTGATGTTTTGAATCTCTTTGTAAATCCTTTCAATCAAAATGATTGAACGAAATCGACATTGCTTTGATTTAAACATGTTTTTCAATCTCTGGAATTCGACCCTTCAGTCCTTTCATAACTACCATTCAATTAATTTAGATAAGAAACTTAAGGCTTATCATGAGATGAGGATTATTGTATTAAATAGCTTTATTACGTTGTATTCAACGATTTCGATAAGATTTACCTACTATTGTATTCAACGTTTTAAAGATGTACAAATATTAACTTGTGTACTTGTTACATAGAAAAATCAAAAATTCATCCACTATTCGCAAAACATTTTGAAGTACGAAGTTTTCCATTTTCAGCCATGTTGTCACCGATTATAAATAATTAACATCATTAAATTTACGAAACATGACTGATGTTAAATATAGAATATCATGTCTAAACTAGTTAATTAGCTCATCTAAGTCTATGTGCACTGATAACAATAACATAACTCATAATTTGTGGTAAAAGCGGTCACTTAATTTCTATGAACAGATGGATAATTTAAATGAAACATGTACATAACTGATTATGAAGAAAAGAAATCCGCCAATATAAAATGAAGATCAGGGCGTTTTACTACGCATTACTAAAACGGTACTCGACCAGCAAGTGAGCTTTCAAAAACCTTTTCAACTTTTATCATCATGGTACACATCCATAAATTAGGAGTTCTACTCCTCCTGGCAGTTATTTGCCAGTTCTCCGACAATGTATCAGCAAAAGATGATACTTTAGTAGAATGGGCAAACGGTAAAGAAATTACGGAGGCCGTACTACAGAAAATTTCAAAGTCTGGACTTTTCCAAGAAGACAACAGTTACCTTCTCAGATTGGCTTATGTTGAAAGCAAATTTGGAGAACTTAACACAACTTTTCGACAAGACTATTATGGAGGCATTTGGCAGGTGGAGGAGTCGGTGTTCCGAATCACCCAAACCAATCACTCCAAACTTTTCCCCCTTCACGTTGCAATCCAGAATCAGTTCCAGCTTGACTGGACAAGTATAACTTGGAAGCATCTTGTTGTACCTTTATACTCTGGTTTGGCTGCAGCTTTATATTCTGCGCGTGTTGCTGACATTGAAGTTATCCCTCAAACTGTACCCAGTCAAGCTGCATACTGGAAAAAATATTATAGACCTCTTGGAGAACTTTCTAAATTTATCGGGGATTCAGAAGAACTTCGTAATCAAACAAAATGCCGAGGAAAGATGGATCTCTGCATTGTTCTTGATGGTTCCGGAAGTATCAATCAAGTAGACAAGCAAAATTACCAAAGAGCCAAAAACTTCGTGGCCTCCATGATTGAATCATTTACTCTGGATTATACCCGTATCGGAATGCTGGTATTCAGCGATGAGCCATACCCAATATTTGAAATTAACAATCGAGATACAATCGGTCAACTTGCATATTTAGCCAGACAAGCACCATATCCAGATAGCGGCACCAGAACAGACTTGGCGATTACTCGTGCCATTCAAATGTTTAGAAATGCATCAAATGGAGACAATGGAGTACCTAAAATCATGACAGTATTTACTGATGGGCAATCTGACAGAGGGTCAAATGTCACTGGGGCTGTAGCTGGCATTCGGAGCAACAACATCAAATCAGTATCCATTGGAATTGGTCATTCATTAAATCCAGCAGAGCTTTTACAAATCACATTGGGTGACCGCTCAAGCCTCTTCACACTCGAAGAATTTGCTAACCTTCAGGATTTCCTTCAAACGATAACTTCAGTAACATGTAAAATTCCTCAGAGACCCGAACTGAACGCCACTTATGATGACGCCTTATTACAGAATGAGAAGAGGTTTTATCAAATTCAATCTCCACCAGAGGGATTAACAATTAATGTGACGGTCAGCGCTGGCAAAGCTAATGGATACTGGTCACATACAGAAGAGGCTCCATCAGCGGCGGTACATGATGGCACCATTGACGGACTCACTTTCATTCCTCCTCCTCGTGCAAG
The DNA here is from genome assembly GCA_034699025.1 of Entomobrya cf. arborea Gr-Col-00668. NCBI lineage: Eukaryota > Metazoa > Arthropoda > Collembola > Entomobryomorpha > Entomobryidae > Entomobrya > Entomobrya cf. arborea Gr-Col-00668. The sequence goes on along the minus strand of JAQIWN010000106.1, from coordinate 27,227 downwards.
CTCAAAACAAGGTGGTGGTGAAGAGGAGGAGGAGGATGGAGCAGATGTGTACATTACTATTCAAGGAGTTGAAGAGCAAAATGACTATACATTATCTATGGTAGAGGGAAATAAAGCAGGAAGTGGGGGAGGTGGAGGAGGAAGCGAGAGTGGGGCAGGAATAAACACTTTAGCACAATATGCTCTCTTCTTTTTGATCTTTTTACATGTAGGCTTCAATTAATTAATTAACTATTCAAACCTATTAATTACGCAAAATAATATTTGTTCCGTTACATATGTGTAATGTATTTAGAAAAATAAAAGTTTAATTTGCGATATTATTATTTTATTGGTTTAGCAAAAGATTGTAAAATGATGTGTGCACACAGAAACACATTTTGATTCATATTTTCATTTAAATAGTATGTCCCAATGCCGTTGAAAATTACAATAACAAATTATAAATTTTGCAAATGCCATAGGTTGAAGGCATGAGCATCTTCAAATGGTACGATCGGTCAACAGTACGACAGAACAGGTTCAAGGTACAACAATCATGCAAACAAAATGATCCTACTTCCTGCGACCACTCGAATTCTCATAATGCCCTTACTTAAAACTTCAGAATTTTATTTCAACTCTTTATCTTTATATTATTTCAGCCCTCTCATAAAGGGTTTTTGAAGCAAGAATGTCAAATTATGACATTGGGTTGCATTCTCTTTTTGTGATGATTTTGTTTAGAATCGTGTTAAAACAAACATAGCGCAATTTTGTGTTCGTTTTATGCAGTATTTACAAACGCATTAGGAAGAACTAGCATAAAAGTGTACTTTTTACGATAATTTTTGTCATTCATCATCATCATTCATAATCTTAATGCATTTAAAGTCAAAATCTGAAAGTACAGTTTTAGCTTAAAATGCCATCACCGCATGTGACTTTGACACGTGTGACAGTATATCAATACTTGGATGTTAATGATAGAATGATAAAGGTTTGGGTTTGAGTGTCGAATTCGCGTGTTTGAAGTTTAGAGAGATCCAATCCAATGTAAGCAAAACGAGTCAACTTAGAAATTCTCACCGGAAATATGAAATTGAGTTAAGCGTCGAACTAGACAGTAAGCTGAAATAATGGAATAAATTTGTTTGAAATACTACTAACGCTGAACATAATCCCTTCATAGAGTACAGTACAGAACAGCTATAGAAATAAATCAGACAAATCGCTTAAAAAACTAATGCCAGTTTAGCCTTTTTGTAGTTCAGCTTGAGTGCTACATTAAATCTGGGGAAACTTTTAAGTTTATTACTAACATCAAAAGAGATTTGATAATTAATTTCAGTGAAAACGTCTGGAAAAGAAAAAGAAAATGCTTCTTGGTATCCACTTTCACAAGATCTAATTACTAATAGCTGGAAAACTGATTATAATTAATTACTGTTCAATATTTAATTAAGTTCAAACTATATTTTAATAGAATGAAGCCCAGAACGCGCACGTAGAAACGTCTTAGTACGAAATTACAAGTAAGCAATGAGTAAGCAATAAGACGTTCCTCCTTATATGAGAGTATTTTTAAGTAAAAGTGAATTTAGTCGATTTGTTAAATTCTACATACATATTTTAAAGACATCCTATCAATCGGCATATATAGGCTTTGTTTTATAAGCTACATACTAACATACGGTTTGGAACACAAGAACCTGGATAAATGGATAACACCATGAAAATCTTCGAAGACTCGATTGAATACCTCCATGTTTTGTTGAACTGAATTAGACACATATTTCTTAGTAGAGTGAGTACACCTACACACACATGTATAATTGTCATGTCAAGTGAATTCTGTCTATCACTTGACAAAGCATCAGCAAAATATTTTATTTATGCGAAAACTTCTAGAATAGGAGTGGATACTCTTTCATCTGTAATTGATATGTCAATTATACTACTATTTGACTCAATATTTTATCGGAAAAAAAGTTTCGTGCACCTTAATTATGTACCTATCTCCCTAATATGTATGTAACGCTTATGCAAGTACCGACAAAAATTATCTTTCGAGAAATGAAACAGTATTTAATTTCCCAGGAATGTTTATTCGTAAGTAACTTTAACTTTCCATTAATTTAACCTTACGAAACTTAAATTCAATTTATATAACAGAAATTATTCGAAGCAGCCTTGAATTTTCAGTGTTTCTTCTTATTCCAATCTGTTATCCGATAGCATGTTCTACGAACAAATTTCTTAAAAATAGTGCTCCATGCAGAATATTAAATTTACCTTTGCGTATCTTATATTAATTTTGATTTTTCACCTTTTCTATATTTTTTTCAATTTTATCATGTATCATGTATACATCTTGGCTCTTAAATTACAATTTTATAATGAAAAAAGAAATCAAGGTGAGTGTGACGCTGACGCTTGTATGCTATTTAAAGTTCTAAAAAATCGTCCTTAGCTTTCCCTTCCCATTTCACTGTTTCTTTGGAACAGTGGTATTGTATGGCACATAAAAGCAACACAGACAACCAGTGTAAATTGTCAGCACATTCAACCCACATGCCTCAGTATTTCTCTAGGCTTAGTCTAGAGAGGACACGAGGAAAGCAAACTGCTACTGAACTTTCTCCAATACAATTTACAACGCATGTACATAAAACCAAATCCCTGTAAATCACTTTTCAAAGTAATTTTACAAGTTTGAAGGTCGTACCTGATTCGGATACAGTGCTAAAGTGAACAGCAACAATCAGCAAATACTTGAAATTATATATTGATATAAAATATTTATTTAGGAACATATTATCATCAACTTATCGTTAAAAAATATTAAAAGGTACAGGTGAACCAAATTTGTCCATTTTACATTAAACGTTCTTTTTTTATATACATTAAACCGTGTCTGCAAGTTTTACTTTGATTTGATCATTTAATTTTTGTCATTTCACATCGAAAAGTTGTACTTTGATCATTCGATAATTTCTTGGTTTGAACGTTGAATGTGACGCAATAAGCTTTTACAGCCCGTAGACCTGCACACACCCGTTTTTTTCTGGAGGAAGACGAAAGTACTGACACATAAGTTAAAACAAAGATCTTTTTGTGTGCCTGAAAATCCACATCACAAAAACCTACTCACCTAAATGCTTCACAGCATCTTTTGTTTCAAAATGATTGACTTGGTATACTGACGCTGAAGGATGACATCCACATCCAACATCATCAGCACCATAAAACACTCAATTGAATCCTCCTGAACACAAAGACTATTGTGAACGTGTCATCATGCATAAAAGAAAGTTTTATCTAACAAGAGACTTTCTCCGGGTTTCACGCTTTTAGCGAATCGAGTTGAATACAACTTAGAATTTATCCAGAAACTCATCTTAAAATAAATTGAAAAACAAACTTGTAGAACACCACACACACGTCTGTTCTGATCTTGTTCATCTGCAAATATTTTTGTGTTGAGTGAAATAATTATAAACCTATAAACATGGCCAACCAACCTATTGACTTGCCTCCTTGCGTCAACTTAAAACTTTTGCTCAAGTCTAATAATGAGAACCACGAAGAACATGTCGGTTCTAATGATGTGTTAGAGAACAACATTTTTTCTACAGCTACAACTTTTGATTACGAAGCAAGTCTTCCATTCGGAAATGTGTCATATTTACTCGAAGGAAACTCAACGTTTTCAACCTTGCCAGTCTCAATTTATGGGAACGCTTCAAGTCAAATGACTTCAAAACATTTACATCCCATTGACTCACTAATTACTCACCCAGGCTATTTGACACTAACGACTGGGTCAATTCTTGGAAACTTGGCAATGATTTGCGTGATTCTCTGCTTACCTCAATTCCGAAGGTGACATTAAATTAGTTGATGAAATTACTTAGAAAATTGAGGGGAAAACTTTCAAAATAATAATATCAAGTCTCTTTTTCATTGTTATTGTAGGCCCGCAAACTATTTGATAGTAAATCTGTCTCTTTCTTCAATTCTCTTCATTGTATCAGCCAACCTCCGTCTTGCTGAAAACGTTTATGACTTGTGGAGCTATAGCACATTTCGGTGTTGTCTACTTGCAGTAATTCATCGCAAGTTTTATTGTTACTTTTTTCAAATCTTTTATGCACGCATGGTTAACCAACTAGATACTATTCTCTTGTGTGTCTTCATACAAAGCCTTTGTACATAAAAACATACATTTTTTCATAAAAAACAGAATGACAACGCATAATCAAGAGAAAGCCTTTCAGTGGAGAAAGTACTTCTTCCCGTTGTAAAAAAATAACCTTCATGTTACATACTTAGTTTACAAAGCTTCCGTTTTGTTACTTTTTTCTTTAAAAAACACATAAAACACGTTTCATGTTTGATGTACTGTGTTCCTTTCCTTTTTGTTCCATTTTGCATGAAAGAATTAGTTACATCTTCCATTCATGGTCGTCACTCCAAAATATGATGGCACACAATAGAATTCTTCAATTTGTCTACCTTTTCTTTACAGTTTACTATGAATAAAATAATCGCTTAAAATTAATACTACTGAGACTCCTGTCTACAATTTATCTTTTACTTATTTAAAATTCAGGAATACCAGTTGCGTGTGTTGCGCTTACAACGATGGTTATTTCTCTGGACCGGGGAAGAGTGGCAAGGAATCCAATGAATTCATCAACTATAATAAGTCCCGTATGGAAGATCATTTTCATCTGGAGCTTTTCCGTTCTCATTGTTATGCCGTTGGCGTTTACTCGCGTACATGACGAATGCATTCCTGCTGCATACAAATGTGCAAAGGTAGGAAACAATATTGCCATTTTTATTACACTAAGTCCCAGAAATGTTCTTTCTCAAATCACTTGATGGAAATAGGATGAAGTATGTGATCGCATTTAGTTAAAGACATGCATGTTTTCAAATTTGAAGTTTAAGCGGTTACAGAGTTGCTTTTGGCACAATGCGCTACCGTTACCCACATGCAATGCAAAAGGATAAAAATAAGCTTTTTACTCAATATTTAACCTATCCATGGCTAAATTAACGTCAAGAAAGCTTTTTATGTCCCATCATTCATCATTGCATTGGAGACCTTTTGCAATCCTTTTGCATAAATGACAAAAATTGTGCCAGAAGAAGGGGCCCTAGTTGCTACCTGTTCTATTTTGATGACTTATTTATTGCTCTTCAAAAATATACTTTTTTATTTTTTCTAAAAAAGCACGTTTCTTACACAAACATACTTACTTCAAATAAATTATTTTATTTTCATTCAAGGAAACAAGATTACTTTTTAAAATTCATTCGCGTACTTCTCGGTTTTTTGTAGGTTTTCTTGTTTGGACAGCCTTCCTTCAGTATGGCGTATGGAATTGCTTACATGTTGTCTGTTCACGTAATCCCTGCAGCAATACTCTTGCACGGTAAAATGACTTTCATTTCGTACTAGTATCTAAGAATTCTAGCTTTAAAAGTTGTAATTATACTCACAAATAGTATTTTCCATAAAACTGGAAACATATGTGAGTGAAAACAGTAACATCAAAATTCATTCAAGATTGGCATCAACTTTTCATTTTAATTAGTTGTGAAAGTGTTTATACTTTTGTAATGTAAAACTAAGTCAACAAAAAAAGGAATGCCTTTAAGGTCACATTTATGAAGAATGGAATTACTTAGTTAGAATAATCCACCCACATTTCAGAACCATCCTCCACAAAAGTTGTATTATTCCAGGTGCTGCAATGCAAAACTAATAAAAATAGTTAACCCTTCAGTAACCAAAATCATTTCAAAACGGTGGAACAAAAACTTAGCAATTGTAAAAAGTTTGGTTGGTTTGTTTTATGGAACAATATTTCAAATTACTACACCCTACAGTCCCGACAACTTTGAATTTGCTGTCATTCGTATAATACCAACATGAAAACGTGAGTATGAAGTATGAACCATTCCTAATCCCTGGTATTGCCAGAAATTAGACTACCATTTCAGCTCACAAAGCTTCTACCTTAATGAATTCGCTTTTCTCCTGTCTGAATGATGATTGATGATGATGATCATGAGATGATGAAAGCACACAATACGTATAATAATTAACAGCTAAAATATTTTGAATCATTTCAGAATCTGTGAAGACTCAAAAAATAATGAAATTTCTCCAGCTTACGACCAGCGTAAGTAAACAGAATTTTTAATTTAAAACACTCTTTTTACAATTACACTCTATATTATATTTGCATTTCAAAATTGTTCACTGATATTTTCCAGAATCAACAGGTGGGTAGAGCATCAACGCCTTGCTCGTCAGGCGTTTTTGATAACCGTCTGCGGTTGCTCCGGAATTCACGCTGGTTTACCATACATTTCCTCCTTTGTTGGCTTCCTTACGGAATATTTCAGTTCCCTTTGGATTTGCCTAAACAAATTCTTCCAGATATTTTGGAAGTATATGTGAGGTTCTACTTTCGATTCGTTAGAAACATTTCATATGTACAAATTGCTCTCAATCCTGTGATCTTGTTTGCTTTGAGCTGTGATCTACGACTGTACCTGAACAGAGCAGGAGCGATGCGGTGTGGCTGTGGATGGGGATCAAGAACGTGTAGTAGAAATAGCAGACATCACCATCATCGTAATCATATTTTAAGATTTAGACAACAGATTCCATGATGTAATATTTACACTTGGGGAGAAAACTCAAGGGGCAAAATACGAAAGGCCAAAACGGAAATAATTACTCCAGTCTAGTAATATTTCAGCGGAAACTTATGTAACAATGTACAAAATAGTACCTGGAGAAAAATTGCATGCCTCGATAATCTTACTTACGAATTGAAAATACAAATACATATATTTATTAGCATAAAGAGTAATTTCTGAACTACGTAATATTAACATACGTCATACAAATGTAAACATTTCACCAAAATGATCACGACCAATGCATTTATATTATAAGCATTCCACCTTCATTTAATTAGTCGAAGGGTATTTCCAGATTTGAACAAAAATGGAAAGGGTAAACACAAAAGAATGATGATCATTTTCTATAAGAACGTTAGTGGATAGCTTTTTGTATGTGCTCATTTGTTCACATTTTGAATTTCTGTAGTTGATAGAAATACTGATCAAACAGAGTTATGAACTTAAGAGGAACTTTGGAGTTTTAACTACAAGTGAGTACTCAATTTTATATATATTTAAACCATGTAAGTTTACGGGGTATAACATTTAGTCAAGACGAATCATGTAATTAAGTCGGATTTAATTTCGAGATCAATGCTACCACCTAAAATTAAATCTTGGTATGTATTATTTCAATCATTTTTTCATTAAATGCTTCATTGCATTTTGTTTAAAACCAAAACCACATGTCAAAAGCACAATGAGAAGCATTTTACTTACTGTGTATTCGGAAATGTTGAGTGTGGAATATCAAGGCCTCTTCTTGGTACTCAATTAACTTATTAAGAAGTGACAAGATATCTTACACACTACTACACTTACATGTATTTACGATAACACAATACTACTTATGATTTTATGTATGTTAAAGTGCGTATATTTAACCTTCTTATCTCACAGTTCTTATTCATGTTATATACATATGTTAAGCTTTAATTTGAACCTGATAAATTTAAGAATAAAATCATGTTGGTACTAGTGCACAATTTGTTGCTTATTTTCCTCATGCCAATCTTGAATTAATCCTTGTTGTATTTTTGTATTTATTTCTCAACCATGTACCACTTATCCATGTTTGTAAGCAGTTTGGCTTAGTTCTTTAACCTTGAAAACTGGATAAGTATAACCTGAAAAAACTTGAAATATTTCATACAAATATTTTTTTATAAGTTCATTGAATAAATTATTCCATGCTATAATTCAAATTTTATTGAATGGTTCAAGTATTTATTACGTTGTACTCTTAACTAAAAAAAACTGCAAAACAAATTGCACTTCTTCAAGATGACATACAAACAAAAGTTTTGCGCATAATATGAAGCATGAGAAATTTCTTAAGAATTAGCTTATCATACAACCAAAATTTTATTTAAGAATTATAACAGGAAGGAAATTTAGGTAATTTAAAGTAATTTTAATCCAAGCGTTTCGTTTTAAATCTTTAAAAATTCAACCCATAAAATCTTTTAAAATTTGAAAGCATTTTCGAACAAAGGATACAAAATCTTAACTCGTGCACTCATTGTCAGTCGTCAGTCAATATAAAGTCGTATGTATTTCTACTTGTCATCCGCATTTGTACACACCTGTAAATAAATAATGCTTAAGTATATCTTATTTAAATCTCATTAATTTCATAAATTCAAACACATTAAACGTCCCATCATACATCAGGAAGAACATGGTTAAATAAACACGTCAACAATAACGGCACATATGTACACGATGCAAATTTATATTTATTTCAGAATGATGCATTACAATTTGATCCTTCTTTATATTTTTTTTGTAAAATGCAACCTGTATTATATGCTGGCTACTTAAATGATCGTGGGACTTCTTCAAATTATATGCAAATGTACAATAATTGGCGTAATCAAAGCAATTATATGCCCAACATTGGAATACTGTTGTCAGTACAATTTATCAAAGCTAAAAGTTATTCATTCGGGTTTGTATTTACAAGCAACTAATTTTTGTTTCATTTTTCTACAATCATTTTCAAATTTTTAATGTGCTACAGGGCATGAAAAATATAATAAAAATCCACACGTTCCCTATTATTCTTTAATTTGCAAGATGATAAAGTAAAATCCAAACAAAAACTGGTCGACCAACTTGATTTGGTGCAACACAACTTTGTTCTTTCGCCTTTCAAATTTCAATCTCTATTGGTCGACAGTCGACAATGCAAGGTAAGCGCTACATAATATTCTACTAAATTGTCTGGCTGCATGTTTATATAGAATCCCTCTGCCATAAATGAATGATCAAACCAATAACCGAAATCTCTACCACATAATAAAGTAAAACATGTCATGCTTTACATATTAAACTTTCATACATCGCATCACATCGAGCAAAGTTGAAAATGCAATAATATTTTATGTATTATGTCTACTGGTCCCCTTTTACATATTTGAAATACATACCTAAATACTAGTGACAGCAGCAACCAAATTTTTACATTCATCAATCATTTCAAAGGACACTATTGTTATGTTATAGAATATGATCGGATAAGTTGATTTTTTTTGTAAAGTAACCTCCCTTCCCTTGTTTTGCAACATGCAGTTTTTTCTCTTTTCTTCCATCTCAGAAAATAGAATTCCGCATTGTAATCATCATTGTAATTTATACATTCCTCCTCTGTCCGATCTGATGTTGCTGTCAATAATGTAATTCAAAAGATTGGCTGGCACAAGACATAAGCGCACTAACAATAGTCCCAGTAATTTTTTCTCATCTCTGCAACTTTACAATGTTTAAAAATTAGAATATATATTTTTCATATTTATAAGCGTATCTGAATACATGATGCATCGCAAGTAGTAAGTCTAGATGATCGCAAACACAGATAACAAATACCTTTTACTGGTTTTTCCTTCTTTCAAACTATATATGTTACCAAATGCAAAAGTATATTTGCCTGATGATACTCTGATTTTATGTTACGCAACAAAGTACTCTTTAAACTTGTCAAAATAGATTTTGATACCAGCACCAACCAGATTCTTGTGTCGTTTAAAACAACGACATGTGCGCAGTTTCATGATTTGTTGACAAGCTCAAGTTACACTTTTTACATATCTATGATTTTTTATGAAATATTTTCAAGATGTAAATGATACTATCTTAAATTACTAATTTATAATTCAAAATTGTTTTTAAGATGTACATTCAATCAAAGGCTTACTAAGTTTATGCCGATACGTATTGATTAACATTTGTATTTGTTTGTGATATGTCATCTGTGTACAAAATCGACTAAATCAGTTTTTAAAATTAAATTATGAACAAGTACACAATTTTCATACCTGAGTTTGATTTACACGAAATAAATTGAATATCCATCTATATATCGTGCACCTACCTGTATAAAGGGAACTCATGATTTTAACATGCAAAATAGCAAAAGCACCCATATGATGATGCCGCGTATAAAACTACAGAATACTGAATACAGGCAAGGCAGACATTCTTGAAAATCAAGTTTCAAGAAGCGTAAGCTTAAATACATATATTTATTATGATTTAGGTTTTTTACTTCAGGAGATTTCAGTTTTAAGCCTTCTTCTAATCGGCTGCTATTCTTTGATCTACATAATAGCAAATTCTACTCAGCCAGCGATATTTACAAAACCCTCTTGTCTGCCTGCAAATATGCATTCTACATGCAATATATCGTATTTTTTATTATGCCAACTTGTAATTGTAAAAAGCAGCAAACGAGGTCCATCAAAATATATGTGCTTAAAAACGAAAAAGACAAGCAATAGAAAGGACCTGCCATGCCATGTGAATTTGTGCTGACTTGTGTAAGTCTATCCGAGCAAGATTTACTATTTCATCTCATCGAGAATAATAGCAAGAGAATATATTTGGTATCTAAGTAGGTACAAAAGCGATACACTGCACTGCTTGTCTGTCTTCTTGAGTATTTCGCATGCTTGTATGATATTCATGTTGAGATTTAAATGATATTCATCTTCTGAAAAAAATGATAAGACGAAAGCGAAATGAATAGGGAGAACAGAAAAATAGTAGTTTTTTGCCTTTGCAGTTGACTATAACACATGAGCATGAGATCAGTGGTATTGTTGGTAGCCCAAGACAAGCTAAATGTGAAATTGTCAAATCTCTTTGATTTTGTTCTTCTCTTGTGGTCTTTCTTATCTTATTAGTGGTTTGGTTATTGTATAAAATGTAAGCGTCTTTTTTAACAACAAAAGAAATTGGTATATATGTCGTTTACTTAAAAAGAAGTTGAAAAGATATTTTCATTTTTATTAATGTGAAGGGCTAAGTAGTAAAAATTCAAGACACATTGTAATACATTTCATTTCAACCTTTTTAAAATGGCATACACGTAGTTTGTTATCATCAGTGAAATTGTAATGGTACCATGAAGTGATCTACCCAATTTTTTTTTGTGATTCGACTCTTTGACACTTGTTACATAACAAGCTCCGTGAGTGATCAGGTAGGCATCAGGTCTCACGTCTCTTTGATATATCGCTGAATGTCCTTCCTGTCTTCCTTCCTTTATGTCAAGTGTTTTTTCTACGTGAATTTAGAAAATATCAAAAGAGTGTTGCATAGAATCATTACATATTTGTGGAAAAGTGATCCAGCAACTAAATTTAGTAAGTTAAATTGGTGGTGATGGGGTAAAGTGAAACTATAAAAATATACGAAAGCCCGGAAGTAGTGGTCCATATTTTTAGAAGGTTTAATTAAAGTTATAGTAAAAAAATAAATATCTCACGATATAAAATTAAAAGAATTTCAAGTTTTGAATTTTAATTTAGTTTTGAAAACACACGTTTTAATCAAACTCAGAACGTCTATGGATATTCTTTGAATTCGGTTTGTTCATTTTTAGTGGACTACTACTGGTAAAACCAAATATAGTAAGAAGAGAATATGTGCAAACGGGTGTAGGTTGGCAAAATGCTACTGGAAAGATCATCTATTGGAAACGAGAAATAGTCTCGCCACGTTTCCATACGAAGTGAATGACGTGTAGCAGTCGAGTCCGAGTCTTCGTTCTGGAAAAATTTGAGGATGGTCGAGTTTTTCATAAAGATCAACTTTTACTAGATGAAACCAGATTATATCTTTTTTAGGAGAGATTGCCGATTGCATTGCCCACTGGTTTACATAAAAATGATTCAGATACATGCACTTGGTCTTTCAGTTGTTGTTTTTTTTGGACTTTTAGGTACATCCAAGTCCATGGCTCAGTTTTTAGCTCAGCCAATTCAATTTTTTAAGAAAAACATACCTTGCTTAAGGGTATATTTGCTTGCAATGTTAAGAATTATAAATCACAGTCAATTTTATTTGTAATGAATCTATGCAAAGAAATACTGTCATCGTCACCACCACACACGTGCAAATGGTTTTCATACAAGTACAATAGTTCAGTTCAAAAATTCTGATTTTAAGCCTCTCAAAGAAACATAAATTTGATTAGTTGAGTGTACCATTTTGGCAAAGGCCTGTTGTTGGTGATTCATGGTTTATGCATGCCTTTTGCCACCCTTTTTAATGAATCAGATTGTTATTGTAAATGTGTATTTTTAGAAGCTAACACGTGATAAGTCATTGTTTGTCGTTACATGTAATAAAAGTAGGCCGTTAGAGGAAGCGTATGATTTTAAAAATATTAGTTCGCACATCTGCATCCACGTTTTAAAACTTAATATTCCACGAAATAGCATAAAACAATTATTGTTCATGCCATTTTTCTTTGTATTCAAATTTTCTTTTTAGAGTATTTCATTTGATTAAATGCTTGCATGATGGATTGAAGGAAGTAAGTATGCATCACAGAATGGAAAATGGGGACTACCGACCTCAGAAAAAAAACTTATTTTTATGTATAGTTGTTAGATTGTTATTGTCTTTTACACATTCAACATTTCATTTTGACTTGAACTTTTCCTTTGAAAAGGAGATAAGAGGCTGTACCAAGACAAAAATAGAAATTTGTTAGTCCACATGTCTCCAAAAATATGTATGCACGTTACATTAAGCACCTAAATACATGTAAGATGTTCGTATCGTAGGTGGTAGGTGTAGAAGATACAATTTTCTTCACCTACTACAAAAGTATGTTTGGCAATTGAAAGTTTAAAAACTAGTTTATTGCACTTTAACATGGTGTATGTATGCATACCACTGTCTAATGCAATGTATGCAAACAGTGAATACAAGACTTTTGTATATTTTACACGAAAAGATGTTCTTTTCGAGAACCCTTTAACGGGAAATAAGGAACCATTATGCATTAGAACAACTTTATAAACAAATTTCATTCATAGCCCACGCACCTTAGTCATAGTCATTATATTACTTAAATTCATTTATGCATACATTATTTGAAAAATAATAAAATAAATTGTTTTGATTCCAGGAAAGTGTTGCAGTGATTCGACAACTCTGTCACACACGTGCCATTCCCCGTAAATGACGTTCACACACATGCGTCCAATTTAGTGCGCACTGTGCTGTGCATCCCATTCCCATAGTCTAGGACCTACAATTTTATACGTTGTTAAAAATTATTAGTGTTAGAGTTGATTTCGAACTTCCTGAGAAGCCTTAAATGTTTTAAAATGTGTTAGTGATATCAATCGTGAAAAGTTTCGATTGAAGAATGAGAACATAGTTAAATATTTTATAATTGAATTTTTAGCACGTGATGCTAAGACGAGAAAGTACTGCTGCTAACCGGAAAAAAGAGTTGTCATTACTTCTCAGTGATTTTAACCAGAAACGTACAGTTCAAAAAGTCACTTGGTTGTGCATTTTTTTGGGTTAAAGTAGATAAAGAAATCATTGGGGTCTTTTTCTCTCTTTGAAGACTTTAACGAGGCGAGAGGAGATGCATGTGTGTCAGTGAAGTCAAAAAGCGGACCATGCTGTGATTGACACAAAAGAGATACTGATACTGGATCATCATCAAGGCATTCAGTAACAACCAATACATTCGTTAATTTCACAAAAAAAAAGTTTGTCTTAATATTTTAAAGTGACTTTAAATAATTATATTTTACGATTACGATTTATTTTGTTCTTTTGTAATAACATAACTGATTGATTTATTAGGATTGTGACTTAAGAGATTTTTCTTGTGTTGTGTTTTGTCTTAATGTGATTCTTGGTTTTGTGCAATTCGGTGTATGCATGCAAAAATTGCAATTGTCTCAACTTGTCCCACATTTGCTGAAATTGTAGTTAGAATTATTATCTGTGATAATTGTTAATAGTTCTATATAAAAATCAAATTTATTTTCCAATGAAGCCCATCATATTTCAAAAGATGGAGCTCTTCCGATTTGGCTTGCCGTTAGGCGTTGCGCTTATTTTAAGCGCAATAGTAGAAACGGTAAGAAAAATTCCAGTTTTTCAAACGCATTCATAACTTATAAGCTTTGCTTTAGTGTTTTTAAACTTTCTGATTTTTTTTTCAGACAATCAGTTCGTATGAAGTGTATATGGATGTCATTAGTGTCTTTGTAATACATTGGGATACACCATTAGTGGAAATTTTATGTAAGTTAAATTTTCATAATTATCCAAATAAATTTTGCACGCTTTTCCGAACCAATTCAAAGTTTATGATCATTTCGTAAATATTTTATTTCACTCTGATTACAGATACATGGACCGTCATGCTACTTAATTCAATTCTATTTCTACAAGTTTTAGCCGATATATTTTGCTTATGGATTGGTACAATTATTATGGTGAGAAAAACATTTCCAGATTTCGCGCAGTCTAACGAGTCAATAATTCCTCTTTTGTAATGAGCGAAGCATTTAACTAGAATTAAACTTATTTTTCTGTCAAATTATAGGGCCATTGGATTGCGCTTTTATCCTGGATTGTGATGACATCGATTAGTGTCGTAACCCTAAGTATTGTTTGGGCTCATCACGTCATTACCACGCTGAGCAACGAGGAACACTATGCGAATGCCATTTGGAGCGCCTTCTACACAGTCACAATTTATACATTATTTTATGCATACTTAATGTTTATTGCCAGCCAATGCCTTCCACATTTAAGGGATCAATTGTTGGAAGAAATTCAGCCGATTGGGAAAGGATTTGGTTGTGTTTGGAGATACTTTACAAGAAACGCAGCCATTGGAGCTCGTCTTCTACTCTCCACTGAAGTGGTATGCTAAAATATCACCATAAAAATGACGCTACTTGTGCACAGTTGTTTTTGGTACAGCTTAAAAATTTATGAAAACACATTTTCCCAACATTTTTTAGATCTTGAATATGTACTTTTTCTTATCGAGAAAGCTTCCTCCTGTTTTATTCAGTCGATTTTATTCTGGCCATGAAAGTAAGCATTTTAAAAAACGACAAATATTATGGTTTCAACTTTCATTTTTCATGGTTCGCAGTTCGCATTCTAATAATCCATTTTACTCCTTTTGACATTTCAGAGTTGGACGAGGAAGGTTTTTCCTATGCAATTGTGATGGAAGAGTATGTTATCAGGCTACTTCGTTTGGTTATTGCTGTCGTTGGTATCGTGCTTATAAACATGGTAAAAATTCTTTAATTGATTTAAAAAAATTATGTAAATGCTATGCATGCCATCAATCTTATGTGAGAAATGTTGTTGATCTTTTATTTTGTTTGTTTAATAATTTATAGGATAAGCAAAAATGGATGAAATACTGGTGCATTGCTTATGCTGTCCCTCTTGTATCGAGCTTCATAATTTTCTTCTACATGTCCTTTGAATGGATTGCGGAGCATGAAATATTGACTTATGGCTTTTTCATCTTCTTCGCAGTGAACATATCATTTAGATTTATTGTGTTCCTAGTTTGTCTGACTTACTCACATCCTCATGACTCAATGCCTTTCTCATTCGTCGCAGAATACAATTAACGGTGGTAGCGGTGCGTAGTGCACTACTATTTCAACATGAAATTCGTGTATATATAATACCCGAAAAGTTAATTTTCACTGTTTCGGGTACACCTGAGTTTGAGTTTTGTATTTTACAAAATTATTCCAATGATGTTCGATACACTTTTAATGTTCAACACGAGATGCTAATCTAAGTCGTGTTTTGGAGTCCTTGTTAACCTTTAAGCCTTATTATCAATTTAGCAGGATTCATAGCTTACATTACAAAACTCAATTTTTACTTCATTGTAAGAGAGAAGTCATTAAAATGAAGTTTAATAGCCAAATGCAAATAAGATTAAGATGAATTAATTAATGATAAAAATGGAAAATGCTGTGCATTACCTTCACTTGGGCACTGTGAGAAATGATCTACTTCGGTTTGATTTTGATTTAATTTCGTTTGTAAACTTTCGCTTTTTTAGTTATTTTTAATTTGTAGTCTTTTATACTCTGTCTAGACTCTTTTTTTAAATAAGTTTTTCCAATGACATATGTAAGTATGTATTTTACTTTTGGTTTGGTTTTTAAAAGTAGGTTTGTACGACTGTAAACTTACCTTTTATTTTAATGTTTACCTCAAATACTCCAAGTTACAAAATGTACATGTTAAATGTATCTGAGTACATAAAGTTTATGATATGATGACCAATGGTGCCATTGAACTAGTGGTAAAATAAATACAGTTTATTAAAAAGCTAAGCACAAATTATGCAACCTGACTGTATTATTAAAAATGCAATTTTTAAACAAATAAATGAAAACATTTAGTGAACTTCTGTTGATTTTTGATTCTTAAAGATTATTTGCAAGCGTTTAAGTTTTCACTCTATCTTGAATTCCCTCATGGCAAGCATACGATTAGGTACGTGAAAAGTGAAGATAGGAGTTAAAACACTGTTTTCTTACTTAATAAAACAAATTTGACTTTATTATGAACTATGCAGGTTACTCTCTTAAGATTCAATTATTAACAATTACACCACACATATTTCAATCACTCAATCTTTGATTTTTTATACGTTAACTTGTAACATGAAAATAATATTCGATGAGTTTAATTATATATTAACAAACAGGGACTTCAGTCAATCTTACACCTTTACAAATATAACGTCAACTTGGTAGGAATTATAAAAGCCCTACAAATTAATTACAATAATGTATAATGCATGCCAACATAAATAATATCTTCTATGATTAGTGAAAACCACAGTTCATGACTGTAGTAAGTCAATACGGCTTTTGAAAAGGCATTCTCCCTCCCAAATTACCACTTGGTCCAGGGCCAGGCCCCCCACTTCCTGTCCCAGCAGGGCCACCTCTAAGGTGTGGACGAGATCTGCGAGCGCTTTGATTAGTACCTCTCGTCATAATCAACGCTGGTCTGTATCCTCTTGTCATCGGCGCCATCAAATGTCCTTGATCAGGTTGAATCATATGCCGAACTGGCATCGCCCCTCCGCCTCCTCTTCCCATTATTCCACCTCTTACAGGTCTTGAGGTTGGATTTGAAGAGGATGAACTGGATGGCTGATCCCACACGATTGGAACAGGTCGAGATCTTCCACCAAGCTGCTGCTGCTGTTGTTGCTGCTGAGGCTGAGGTACTGGCTCCTTTTGTTCTGTAGGTGGATTTGAAATATTAGAGGATGGAGTTGGACTGGATGCACGAGAAGAAGTAGATGTAGAGGGATGCTGAATAGTTGAACCGTGAGAAGATCCAGCAACTGGAACCTTATCCTCGTCACTTGATGTCACGCTAGAAACTTCAGAATGCGTACTTGTCCTCGGTTGCGAGTTCATGGCGGCTAACCTTACCGCTTCTGGTGAATTAAATGATATGCCGGATGAAGATTCTATTGCAGATGTCACAGTGATGGCTGGAACATCGCTTCCAGATACCGAAGCTATGGAACTGCTAGTAGGTTGAACATCTACCACCACATGAGCGGATAGCCCTTCTTCTTGAGCGGCATCTTCATCCGCTTGCATTTCAGCAGATAACTCAATGCCTTCTACTGGAGGTGAAACTTGAAGCGGAGTACTTGGTACACTTCTTCCAGTAGTACCACTTCCTCCGTCATCATAGCCTAAAAAATCAATTCGTGTGTCATCCATACCTGCAAACAAACAAATTAATGTATAATAAAAAATGCATTTTAGAAAATAAAAGTTAAGAGTTATGCTAGAAGTTTTTGATATTTACTATTTATTCCAAATAAATACTTGTGCTGAATATTTTAACATAAAACAGAGCTTTAACATAAATTGGACAAGCTATCTAACCAACCTGTTCCACCTGAACTAGAAGCGCTTGCTCCACCATGTGAGCCACTGCCCATTTGATTATCAGCAGCAGAAACGCTGCTGAATGTAAATCGCCCTCCTGGTTGAATTTGTGGTGAGCTAACTGCTTCAGCGAATCCGTCACTGCGGCGGGGTACATAAAGAGTGGGAGTTCCAGGTACAATGCTGTCATCAGCTTCATCTCCGTACTAAAACACAAAATGAAAAAATTCATTGATTTTATGGTCCCTTTCTTTACCAAGCATATGCAAAAATATGAATTACCTGTCCCGAGGAAAAGGAGGGAGTTAACTGTTGGTGATGTCTACCAAGCATAGGTGGCACGCCTCCTCTTCCGGACATACTACCACGCAGAGGTGAACTGACGGATTGCAATCGCCCTCCGATATTTAAATCTCTTGGTGGGCGGATTGGACTGCCTATTCCAGCTGGAACTGGTACCGCTACCGTTGGTTCAGGCACCATTTCTGAAATTATTGAAATTCAAAATCATCGAAGCTTGTACTAGTGACAAACACTAATTTACAACAATACATACCTCGTTCATCATCACCTTCATCATCAATGCTTTGCTCTGCTTCTCGTAGTTCGTGTTGTTGATTTCCCTGCTCCTGTCCACTGAAGTCTGTAAAATACCCGTACAATTTTAGCGTAAGTTTTAAAATCCCTACATTTATTCCAGATTTTTACATTTCCACTTACCGACAGGATTCAAGTGGGAGTCATTAGAATCAAGAATGTCTTGACTATCATGACTATCACGAGCTTCACGGATGTCGTCATCTTCCTGTTCAAGACTTTCGGCTTCTCTTCCCTCTTGTCCTTCCATCTCTTCATATTCCTCATCCATTTTCTTTCCCTCTGTACCTTCTTCGTCTCCATGATCGTCATCGTCTTCATCCACATCCTAATGTAGATGAAACACATATTTAATAAAAGTGAAATTGCAAAATTCGATATCGTATCGTAACTGTGAATGAACACTTACATCCTCTTCCTCCATTATGTCTTCCTCGTCTTCAGGTTCTTCTTCTTCTACGCCCTCCTCTTCTTCCTCTTCAATATCCTCAACCTCTTCTTCCTCTACAGCCATCTTGCTCTACAACACAATCAAAACAAACTTTATAGTCCAACTACTTATGCTAACCAATCTCATAATATTGTTAACGTTAACAAACCGCTCGACTAGTTGATGCTTTAGGGGCTACGCCTTGATCTTCATCATCCGATTCAATAACAATCACATCAGAGTCAGAATCATCATGATCGTCATCGACACGGCGAGGGGGCCGGCCACTGGACTCTTTCGTTGTAGTATCTGAACGCTGTACTTGTGCGTCATCGGCAGCAGAAGCCCCTTGATCTGCTTCATGTTCATCTTCTTCTTCCTCCTCTTCTTCTTCCAGCATCTGATCGTTGCTACTCTCTTGCTGCCCTAGCGCTTCTGCTTCGCGATCGGACCCCATAACTCTTGTTCTTTTGGTGTCAGGTTCACTCAGTAAATCTTCTTCATCATCATGATGGGGATCCTTCAAAAGCAAATAATTAACATTTTAACTTAACATTTCATCGAATAGAGTTAAATAAATTTTTAAAATGTAACTCACATCGCTTTCTCTGAGTCTTTTGTTGCTAGATTGAGTTGGTCTTAAACTAGAACTAGAGGGACTTGGTTCTTCGGTGCTACTACCACCTTGTTTCTTAGATGTGCCTGGTTGAGGCTGTTGATGTTGGAGTGTGCTACTACCAGACTGTTGCACCTCGTGTTGTTTAGATCTCAGTGGAGCCACCGTCAAAATGTTTTGATGAGTGGAGCCTTCAGAAGAAGATACCTGCTCTGAGGAATCTCCCATTTCAGACTCTTCCAGCATTTGCGCAGCACTGGAAGTAGATGGGTCTTGATGCCCTGGTTGGGTATCATTATTACTTCCGACTGCTGATGGTACTCCACTCGTACTGCTACTACTACTTGTACCTTGTTGCGGCTGTGCTAGTCCACTGCTGATGCCACCTGCGACACCAGTACATTGTTGTGGGGATGCTCCGCTACTTCCTGGTCCTGCGTTACCTCCAACAATCCCTGCACTTCCAGCAGCTACAGGAGCTACAGTTACTGTAGGTTGTACAGCTGCAGCTTGACGAACAGCACTGGAAATAGGAATGTTACTACTGGGGTTGACAGCCAATTGATGGAGCTGTTGCTGTGGACTAGACTCCGGAGCTGAAGCTGAGGACTGATCTGGAGTAGAAGTGCTCACTTGAGCCTGGCTAACTGGTGCTACGACCGCCGCGCTTACGGCTGACTGCTGTACATTACTTGATGAAGCTTGTTGGTTCTGAGTGGGCATTGCACTTACAGAAACAGTGGCCTTACGAGTCATTGAAATAGGCCTGATGCTTGCCGTTAGTGGTGGTCTAGCTACTGCCATCTGCTTAGGTGCAGGTCCTGGGATCGGTCGAATGTTTGCTTTGGCCTTTTCCACTGGAAGAACTTTCTCGGGGCTAACCACTTTAGCACTTTGACTTTGCAGCTTGTATCTATTTTCAAGCGCAGCCAGGCGCTGCTTCAGCATATCCAACTCCTTTTTCTGGTCATCGTTTTGCTGCTGAAGGGCCAGATTGACTTCAGAGGTATTCCCAGAATTTGAAGTTTTTAAGTCTTTGTTTTCCTTCTCCAGGCGACCAAGACGGCCTTCATACTGGGATTTCAAAGCAGCTAAACGACTTGAACTTTCCTCAGAGCTTACTTCCATTGCTGTCAGCTTGGCCCTGCTTTCATTAAGCGCTGCTTCGATCTCATTCTTTTGAGTTGTTGTTGCAGTTAGCTTCTCTCGTAAAGTTTTCAAATGATTTTTCAACCGCTCCTCAGCTTGGGTCCTCTCAGTTTTCAAAGTCTCAGCATCTCTCTTCAATGTTTCAATTTCCTCTTGAAGTTGCTTCACTTGAGCTTCATATCGTGCTAATTCCTCCTTCTGAGACTCTGAAGAGGTACCAGCTCCATCACCTTCAATAGAAACGTCTGACTGACCTGACATTTTGTCACCAGTTCCACTACCGCCAGCTTCTTGTTCCTTCTGCAGGTCTTCATACTGTTTCTTGTATTTTCGGGCAATACTTTTGACAGCTTTGACAGTATTCTTTTGCTCTTCCAGCAATTTATTTACGTTCTCCAGCTCTCTACTGGCTCTTTCCAAATTGTCATCTTTCTCGACCTGCGTGTTCTTCAAGCTGGAAACTTCTAAGCGAAGAGTTTGAAGTTCACCTTGAAGCTTCACCTTCTCATCTCCTAGCTTCTTTTGGTCGTCCTGCAATGTTTTCCTTTCATTCTGCAATGTCTGATTGCTCGATTGAAGCGCAGTTGTTTGTTGCTGCAACATTCTAACTTGTTGTAGTTGCCGTGTGATTTCCACTTGCTGCTTTTTGTTAGCTTCTTGGATACTCTGCAACTGTTTAGACATCGAGTCGTTCTCAGTTTGAAGCCGCTTCATCTCCTCTTGACTAACCTTGTTACTCTTCTCCAGCAGAGCTGAGGCTCTGGTTCTCCATCTGCCAACATCTTGCTTCAGCGCTGTGTTCTCATTAAGAAGGGACTCGCACCGAGTTTCCAACTCGGAAGATTTTTCTCTCAGTGGTCCAATTTCTACCTCTATCACAGATAATTGCTCCTTCACTTCTTTCAGTTCCTTCACAGCCACATCCTTTTCTTCTCTCAACATTCTGTTGCTGTCAGTCAATGCACTGAGGGTCTCTACTTTCCTCAGTAGGTCAGCCTGTTTCGCTGATGTAATGATGGACACATGAGAGCTATCCCTGAGGTCACTCAACTCCTTCTTCAACTCCTCTATTTGTTTCTCCGAATGCTTGATTTGATTTTCAAATCGTGAGCATGCTGCCTCCGCCATTTCAGTCTTCGTTTTGGCAATTTCCTTCTCGCGACGAAGGTATCTAATCAGCTGGAGCCACTGTTCAGAACTCTTTTGATGGTGGGCTTCGCTAGCCTCAGCAGCTGAATCCCCGTCTTCATTATCTTCAGATGTTTTATTATTCAAGGCTTCAATTCTTGTTGTCAAGTTTATGATTTGATCTTGGAGCGATGTATTAAGCGTTTCCAGTTCTTGCTTACTCTCCTGCAACCTGGATAATTCAGTCCTCAATGAATTTTCCTTGCTGATCCAGTCAGAAACTGCTTGGTTAAGCTGATTCTCAGCATTACGCCTTAATTGCTCTTCTTCCGCCACTTTAAGGCGAACTGCATCTAATTCAATCTTCAGCTCATTCATGTTACTGACGTCGTCACCATGAGCTGCAAGTTCTTTCTCGTACTTATCTTGAACATCTTTGTATACTAAAGTTTGTTTCTCCAGATCCGATTTGATACGGACATTTTCTTCATAAGCTGTCTGCAACTTGGTGTTAGCAGCTTGCAAGTCCCGTCTCATGCGGTTGATTTCCTCCTCCAAAGTAACTGCTTTGGTTTCCGAATCCCGAGCAAGTTTATCTTTTTCATCTTTCAGCGTCGCACTCTCTCTTTCAGCAGTGCTGAGTTTGGATTGAATATCTCGTATAATTTCATCCTTGCCCTCAAGCCTATGCTGTAACTCGTCTGTTAGTTGCTTTGAGGTTTCACTTGTAATGGAAATTTGCCCTTCAATGCTTCCGCAAAGGGTCCTGTATTCGTCGACACTTTGCCTGGCAAGAGAAAGGTGCTGAGACATTGTCTCATTTTCAATCTTTGCATCTCGTAGCTGTGTTTGCAGCTCTTTGATTTGTCTTTCAAGTGCTGGGATTGTGACTGGTTGATCTTCGGGTGCATTAACACTTTCTAATGTCGTATTGGATAAAACTTTGACTTGTGACTGGAGATCTTCAATGTCAGCTGACAGACGAGCGACGGTAGCTTTGGAGTTCTCCAGTGCCTCTTTCGTCTCTTGTAGAGAACCCTGGTCGTTACGAAGTCTCTCGATGAGCTCCTTATTGGCAGACTCCCAAGAGAAAACTGCTTCCTTGAAACGTTCCGTTTCGTCCGACACCTTTCTTCTTAGAACTGTATTTTCTTTCCTCAAGTTCTCGATTTCGTTCTCCAGTTTCATTTTCAATGCGGAATTTGACATATCCAATCCATTCTTGATTTCTTGAAGGTTAAGACGCAACATCTGCTGAGTGCTTTGATCTCTTTTCAGTATGTCTCTCTCGGCATGCAGCCTGCTGTTGGTATCCCGGAGAGCATTTCTTTCCTGGGTCATGCTATTCAAGGCTACTTCGGTACGAGCCAACTTTTGTTGTGCACCTGATAACTCGGACTGTAATAGTATAAAAATTGTATCTTGTAAGTAAACTTGTATCACTTAACATATATCACAAATCACAATGCATAGAGTTAATCAGTTAATGAGAGAGTCAAGCACCATTACAAATTATCATTTTACCTTCAGCATCTCCATATTTTGTTCTAATTTCAAGTTAGTAGCGCCATACTTCTTATTACGTTCCTCCAAGACCTGAATATTCTTCCTGTATGTTTCCAAATTGGCATTGTAAATTTTGGTTCGCTCATTGTTATAGTCCACTTGAGAAGCAAGCTTTGCGTTTTCAGTACGCATTTTCATCACATCATCTCGAAGCCTTTCCGCCTGTTCAACAGCTAGTTTCTCATGTTCACCTCGTTCCTTCTTGTAAGTATTATGCTCATCTTGCAAAGACTGATGGGCTCTCTGCAAACTTTCGTACTGCTTCTGAATTTCAGCAAGCTAAAATAAAATAATAAATTATTGAGCCATGAAAACTTTCATTATGAGAAGATAATAGGCTATTTTACAAAAAGTAGTTTTTTAAAAATTACTTACTTGCTTAGCAGCTCCTGGATCAGCAACCTTCACAGGAGATTTCTGTTGCTTCATTAGCTCTGAAAGAGTATCTCGTTGCTGAATAACGCTTTCCAACAATTTGTCTTGTGTCATTCGCTTTTCTCGGAGAACTTCGAGTTCGCGCATGGCGTCCTGGAAAGAATCCTGAAAATAAACGAAAGTAGACGCATTTAATTTACGAAACCCAATATTGTGATAATGGATCCTAAACAAAGATAGTAAAATTTTATATCCATACCTTGATCAGTTGCAACTGAGCCTCGTGAGCTTCACGGGTAGCCTTCTCCTGACTTTCAGTCAATTCTCGTACAACAGCCAACAGTCGTTGATTCTGCATTTGTAACTCTTCGATGTTTCTAAACGTGACAAGTCGATCTGTTACCACTTGCTAAACAGAAGAACACAATTAAACTCAAGTTATTAATGTGAATAAAATATCGACAATACACTTCAAATATCAAACAGTACAAAAATTTTGTACCTGAGCAGATGATTCAATGTCAGGGACTTCGGCAACACCAGATGAAAGCGATGACCGAGATGCGTTCACACTGTAATTTCCTCGCTGGACTTCAGTTTCCTTCAACAAGGCTCGAACCTGAATAGTTGAGTAAATTATTAAAACTACTACACTGCAAGGATACTTGAGTAACACCAAGCACAATTCATGAAACATACCTGCATGGCTAAATCGCTGAGTTGTGCTCGTAATCTGCTATTTTCACGTTCCACTGCTCCAAGACTCTTGCTGACGTGGGCAGTTTCAGTTTTAGCTCTCTCGCTTTCACGTAATGCCAGGTCTAATTGATTCTGCATAATTTCTAGTTTCTCCAAATTTTTCTGGTTGTTTAATTTCTCTCGTTCAAGCTCTGGGCCTTGAGTTTGGATTTCCTACAAATAAAATCACATAGGTATTGTAAGAACATGATTACAAATTGAAAAGGTCTGGGAAATATATATTAGAAATATAAACACCATAAATATTTACCTGCAGGAGTTCCTTGACCATTTGATTAAGCTTAACAGTTTCTTGCTTTCTAACTATGACTTCGTTGCACAAGTCATGATACTCAGAATATATCTGGGTCAAGGACTTGGAATTCTTCAACATGTTGGTTGCTGCGGCGGCAGCTGGACTTAAACTGTGAATCATTTCATCAGTCAGTCCTTTACTTTGGAAATTCTCTATCAAGCTGTTCGCATTCTCTAGCTCTTTTTTGATCTTTGATATTTCTTCATCTCGTTGAGACACTTCATCCTGATAATTTTTACAAGTCTTGATGAACTTTGTCTCAAGTTCCCCATATTTCGTGGTTGCGTTCCGAAGCAAGTCCTGCAGACTGGATACAGCATCTTCCAGTTCTTCCACCTTCTTGGAAGCTTCTTCGCTTGATTCTACACACAAAAAACAACGAATCTTTAAAATTAAAATTTCCTGTCAATAATAAGTACACTAATATCACATATGATAGTATGCTAAGTTAAGATGACATACCTTTGTACAACGCAGCAATTTTTCTTTGGGCAGATAACTCCTGACGATAGTTCTCCTGCATCTTTGTTTCAATGTCTTCAGCGTCTTTTAGTTTTACTATCAAGCTCTCAATGTGCTTTTCTTGTGCCTCATTGGCCTTCTGAACATTAGCCAATGACATCTCTGCAATGCGTATCTGTTGAGGTTATATTACACAATCCCGTGAATATTATACATACATACGCAACGTCATTTGAAAAAATGCTTCATAATCGGTCATTCACATACCTGCTCACTCTTTTCAGACAAGTCAGTTTGCAACTGCAAATGTTTAATGCTAAATTCCCGTTGAATGGACATGATTTCAGAGTTTTTCTTATCTAGTTCATCAGTGAGCAACTGAATTTGCTTAGACATCCATTCCTTCTCACGCTCTAGTTGTTTATCCCTTTTCCATTAAAAAAATACAATAAAAATTAGTATAAAACTAAACAAACAAAAATCATTAACACCACTAACTACCCTAGGACCTACTTGTATTCAAGCTCCATTTCCTTTCCAGTAAGCTCGTCCACCTTAACAAGTGCTTCAATCTTGGCCACCGTCGAAGATTGTAACTGCTGTGACAAGTCTTTAATGGTATCTGTAAGCCTGTCGATTTCTTCGTTCCTTTTGTTAACCACAATGACCATCTCATCCTTTTCCCGTGTAACTACGTCGGCCTTCAGTTGAGATTCTGCTGCATGCTTCTGATGTCTACAAAAGCAATTAAAAAAATAGCTAGTTTTAGAACACTAATAAAAACTACAAAATGGGACAGCAACCATAAAAATTCCAAATGCATACACCAGAAATCCATTGGTTTCTCTAACTTACTTGATATTTAACTCCTCGATCTCGGCCAGTTTGGCCACCGCGGATCTATACCGCTCCCCAGTTTCCTCAAGATTTTTCGACGCTTGTGCGGCTTCATTTTGGATTGTCTGCAGTTGGGACTGCAACCTCGAATTCTCCGCATCTACACAAAAAAATGCACTTTTAACCCTTTGTATATAGACATACGCAATACAGTACTGTCTCGCTTATCGATATAAATCCTGGATGGTTCTAGCATTAGGAATAAAAATTAACAAACCTTTCTCGGAAAGTACATTGCTGACATTACTTCTTATTTCTGCAGTCCATTCGTGAATCTTTACTCGGGCATCTTCCGGCAGTTTTAAAATTTCCTCGTCACTTAAAAAATTAGAAATCGGGCCAACAACAGCAAGTGCCGACCCTTCTCCGTAGGGTCCACCCCCTTCAAACTCGTCAGTCGACATATTTCCTTTCCTTTTGTCTTGATCACATCAATCACTGAACTCTGAAAACATACACATGAAAATATTTTCATTACGCATCATGTCGATATAATCTATAGGTAGTACTTAATTACCACCGCTTACGCTTTCACCTAACTATCACATCCCCAAACTATCTTATTTTCATAAAATACCTTTAATCAAAGCTAATTAAATTAATTTTAAAATCTAACAGTCAACCAACAAATCGTCAAAATACAACTACATTAACATTACTTACAGGATCAATTGACCTACTAAATGTTCCATAAAGAACTTCAACTTACCTTTTAAAATTGATAATCAGTCAGTAGTCAGTAGTCAGCCATCCCTATTTATCTTCAAGCGATGCATACATGCACAGAAAACTAGAAACACCAAAAAAACTCAAAATCTGTGAAAATTAATTGAGTGACTTCACAAGTTTGAAGTAAGTAAAACGAAATCCTGCTTTATCCTGTTCTCTACATGTTTATGTGATTGTGCGTGTAAAAAGATCAATCCTCCCAAAACTCCCTCAATACAATCAACATATTATATTTCTCATATGCTATATTCACCCGGCGGCGTGCTAAGCATCATATACTACCATACATAAAATATA
>JAQIWN010000105.1:0-55143 GCA_034699025.1 Entomobrya cf. arborea Gr-Col-00668 | reverse complement strand
CCATCATCGCAGCGTTTTATGGTTTCTTTGCCATTTTTTTCTCTCAAAGAAACGCGAGAAATAAGATGATCATGTGTAACGAGCCGGACGGTTTTTGCGGAAAAGCTTTTATACACAAACGAAACGGATATAAAACTTTTTATGGCCATATAACTTAAGTCGAAAAAATAAGTAGCATCCTCTCATAATGATCATCATCTCGATGTAGTTAAAGCGTGTAATAAGACTGGGAGTATAAATCACTCATCTTCATTTTATGTTTTATACACAGAAATGGAATAAATATTAACGGTCTCGTTCACACTCTTTTTTTTGCAAAAAAAAACACTCTCTTGTGCGAAGAGTGTGTGTAGTGATGAGTGGTTTGACGGTGATCGTGATGACTATACAGAATAAAGGCGGCTGTGGCTGTATCTAGTGCAATTTATGCGTTTTTTGCTGTTATTATGTGGTCTTCCAATGCTCCTGCAAAAAAGTAGATATGGTAGAAGAGTGAGTGGAGTAGTTAAAGGAATGATTATCGTTTCCAGACCAGTTGAGTAGTATTAGTTGTTCTTGTGTCTGTATATTTATTGTGCTGCTGAACATTAATTTCCCATGTTGTTTTTCCCTCTGGATAATATTGCTACATAACCCTGTACACATTATAGTATGCAGTTGTAACTAACGTTCTGGTTTCCTTTCTTGTTATTACGATTCCTTCATAAAGTAAAAAATGGGCCCGTTGTGGTGAAGCTAGTGGTATTGCTAAAATAAATACAGAACAGCGGAATGAAAAAAGTGGAGAAAAGCCATTAAATTAGTAAGAAGCTCTTGGAGAAATGAACAGCAGTGGTGGTGGTGGTGGTACAAAGCATGGCTTTTTAGTAGCAATGCTACTGTCACTAAAACAGCACAAAGAACATACTACATCTTCCTCTCTTAACTACTTTTTAGCTTCAGCTAGCTTTTCTTGTTATTATTGCAACGAAATAATTATAATGATAATAATACTGAAAAAAGAGCAATGTCAGATGTGTGCTTGGTGTTGTTCTTGTTTTATTCTATCCAGCTTAAAAAGATGAATAAAGGTTTTTGTTTGAGAGAATCAACAAAATAAGTCTAAAACAAACATTTTTTTAGAATGGTAATTCCACAGAGTAAAACACATTTTCAAGAGCAAAATCTATACACTTGTGTGTTTTGCATGGATTTTGGTTTTTGCTCAGTCGCTGAAAATACAATTTCAGGAAATACATTCATGCGGTTATGTTGTTTTCACTGAATGCAAGAGATCAGGATAAAATCTTAAGTAGCCATTAGCGTTTTGCTTACACGCAAAAATCATCTATCTATACATGTTTGTGTATCCTCCAACATAAACCAAAGTAATCATTTTCTATGTTTTCGTTTTATAGTATTTTCAATGCTTCCCTATACAAATTGAAATGTAAACAAGTTATAAGAACAAACAACATAACTGCAACAGCAGTAGCATAAAACCGGCAAAACTCACAAAATGTTGTGATAACAAATGGCTTCATTTAGATTGGGAATTTCCTATTGAGGAAGAGAATTGAAAAAACATGTTATTTTCATTTGGTTTCATGCTTTCCATGACACAACGTGCTTATATAAATAAGAAGAAAAAAAGCTTATCGCTTATAATATTGTTCATGTGTGCTAATGTATGGGCGTACCATACATTCACATCACCAAACATCATCCAATATCAAATCTGATTTGGAATTCATAGAAAACAGCTCCTTGGCATTGGTGCATGTATGTATACATTATCCTTCCATCCATTTCCGTTGAAAAAAAGCTTTTTATTCTTCGTGTTTGAAAAGAACATTCGAATTATGCACACCGGCACACACAAGTAACAGGATGTTAATGTACAAAAGCAAAGAGCAAAATGATTACACATGATCAGATCAAATCTCATTGAAGAAAAAAAATACTACATGTTTTTACTGGCACGTTATTGCAAAAATATCAATTTGAACTAGACATTGGAACGTGAATATGTTTGTAAAGAACGCAAAATAGCAAACAACATTTAAAGACTTTTCTCTCTTTCTCTGATTAATGCATGTTTTCATCTCTCTATTCCCTTGCCACACGCTATTATAAACTTGGAGTTTGCTTTTAATGTCTACGGAATATTTGTGTTTAATAATATTACATTGCACAAAAGAAAATATTGGAGAGTGTAATGTGCAGAGAGAGAGAGACACGCACGATAATCAAAGAAGGAAAACACGAACGCATTACGCCGTCAACTACCATTACATTTATAGATACATGAACATAAATATTGAGTTACAAATCAGCGTCTTGTGCATTACTACAAGAATATTTCTTCTTTATGGGCTTGTTTAGACTGTATGCTTTTATTTTCCCGATAAGAAAAATTCGATCTTTGCATACCTCGATTATGCATGCACACATAAATATATCATGTAGATTCATCTGGTGCGACTATTTCTTTTTGCTTTTTGGATTCTTCTTTTTTTTACTATGAATTTGATACAACAACAATAATAATTTATAATGATAGATTTTTTGTGGATACTTTTGTTGACTTTGGCATTGGTATTCTTACTCGTGCTGACTTTGTGACTTCAATCTCCGGTCTCACTATTTCTCCCTCTTCTTTTTATTATTGCCTCTCAGTTGTTTTCCTTTCATTGCAAAAAATACGCGTGATGTGATACATATATTTATTGCGCAAACATAGTAGCAGTAGCACGCAAGAACTATGAAACTATATTTATTATGGACCATGTGCCCAAGGCATTTCCTTTGAATTCAAGTATCAAAACTTTACAAAAATAACATCATCATGATCCCTACACATATCTCTTCACCCGCTTCCCCTCCTTTTTCGCTATTTTCCAACAAACACACGAGGACTTTTTTTGTGAGTGGTAAAAAGACTTTTCCTTATTTAGCTTCAGCGAGTAAATCACACCACACAAAATATATCTGACTGACAAGAATGGAAAAACATCACTTAACTATATAGTTCTATAATGCATTAAAGGAATAGACACACAGAAGCACATGGTTGCTTTCTCACACACTTTCCGCGAGAGTTTATTGGTAGTCAGGCAGATTTTTTTTTTGTGTGGAAGCACCAGAGCAATAGAAGTGGCAGAAAAGGAAGAAGGAAAAATGAAGAAATTGCTATGTACAGGTTCACTTTTTTCAAGAAGGTTAACGACAAGTCGAGTAACATGATATTTTATAAAATCAATTTTCTCATGAGGAAGTTATACCTTCCGTTTGCAGTTTATTCTTCTTCTTTTTTCTACTTTTCCTTGTAGCACCCACACTTCTTTTATTACAAAGGTAATACTACATTGGCAGCAGCAGCTACTACAAAAAAGCACATTATATACTAGTAAGTAGTAGTCAAGTCAGTATGGCCATTTTTTGAGTGAAAAATAGTGGAAGACATAAATGCATTTTTACATTGATACATCATCATACGTTTTCCTCTCAAGGAAAAAAAATGTTTGTGTGTAAAAAGTGTAAAGATGTGTGAGTTTCTAGCAACTTAATATAGAAAAAAAGAAATATATTAGAGGAGAAGAAGAATAAGAAGAGTAAAGCGTGCGGTTGGTAAGGAATCCACGATGGTTGGTGGTATGGCGGTGATAGTGGTGGTGAATTGCTGTGTTGGATTGGAACATCGGTATCATCATCAACATCATCTCCGCCGTCAGTAGTCAGTAGAAATATTATAGCATCAGCAATGTTCTGTTCTTCTGTAACTTCACAAGCTCACGAACAAAAAATGCTTATTTTAAGTAGATCTTATATCATCATCATCATCAGCCTTCTAGTTGGCTGGCAAAGTAGCATGTGTGTGTACATGTATACACGTACACACGGCACACACACACTACACAAGACAGGGTTACTGCCACACTGCTCTGTTATAGGAAAATAAAGAGATATTGTGAGTTCGCATATAACCCTTCTTCTTAAAGATACAAGAGAGAAAAAATATTATCATCATAAAAAGATGAAAAATGAACGGATAAATTTTGTTGAGGGAGTCCGGCAAAAAATTGAGAGTTCCGGTTTGCTTTCTTACTTCCCTCACATACAACTCGTTTTCCTTTTTGGTGCTGCTGCAGCATCATCTTATTTCTTCAACGTGGAAGACAACAGTAAAAACACGTACACGTTGTACATATTATTTACGGATATGTATGTATATTTTCATATATTAAATAGAATTTTTGGTATGATGTACAAGTTACATTACACAAGGTATATACAATTTTTTAGTTAAGTTAGTTGTACAAAAATTGGTAGAATTCCTGGTAGAGATCATGATCATGTCTTTCGTTTAGAGTCAGCTTCCCTTTCATTTGAAGCTTGTAAAGAAAGATATACCTAAAGGTTTTTACTAACCATAAGAGTACCAAGTAATATGTACCTAAATGCATAAGTATGTATGCGTTCGTATTACAGAATGCAGAATACTTTATTACTTTCATGTAAGCTTTCTATAAAAGTAACTAAAAAGAGGCAAAATGAACATGTGTCTGTAATTTTTTTCTAAAGAATAGAACCATAATAATAGTTCTTCTAGAGATAAAAAACTCTGAATGAACTTTAAAAATATGCACACAAGAAAAAGGAAAGGAATGTAGATCGACGACATGCATAATATGAGTGTGTGCACATTTTTATTATTATTTTATTATTATGTACGCAGAGTTAGACTTGTGAAAAGAAAGTTGAGCTACGTCGTTGTTGCTGAAATCCCAGTTTTCTAAGGAACACGAACGCAAAAAAATAGTACAAAACAGGGTATGTGTGTAAAGCTGAAAAAGAAAGAGAAAATGAAAAGGTGAATTTTGAAGTAAAAAAGATTGTAGGAGAAAGAGAAAGAATACATGTGTACTGCCACATATTACATCTACCTATTATACTACTTCCACTCTTTCTGGAGGAGTAGAGTGCATAGCAGAGAGTGAGTGAAGTATACAACATTAATGGTGTGTCTGGTTGAACGAAGAAGACGTCCTTTTTTAAAGAAAGGAAAAGTGAAAGTGTATGGCAGCAGTGCTGGTGCTAGCAACGGGTATAATTTAAAATGAGCTTCGTTCGTTGCTCCTTTTGTGAATCGTATACCTTTGACTTGACTATGTCATATTTATTATTCGACGGAGTATGCGACACAGACACATAGACACTCACTCACTTTCACTCTGCTTGGAAGTAGGAGGAGCTCGCACAAAGGAAGAGTCTGACGTTGATGTTCTTGTTAGCTTCCTCTGTAAAATAAACTGTGTGCGCTCAACATAATAAATTAGAACTACTTTTAATTTTTCTACTTATGTCACGCTGTAGTGTGGAAAGTGTTTGAAGATTCATGCTTTTGGAACAGCTTATGAGAAGGTAGACGCATAAAAAATAGAAAAGGTGGGAGCGTACAAGAAAAGAATGCTTTCTGCGAAGTGTACTAAAGGCAAAAGTGATTTTCCCTTGTGCAATTCAATCTGTCGTCTGGTTTAGGTACTTGCGCAGGTAGATGTTATTTAGAAATGGAGGTACTCAGTCATGTAACAACATTGCATATTATTAGTCAAAGATGATATTAAACGAAAATAGTTAAGCTTTACGAACATTAAAGCAAATAAGGTTTAAAATAACTTTGTGATGTAGTATATTTGTGTAGTGAATTGGGATGAAAATAAGAATATTAAAAGCTGCACGGAATGTGAAAAGATCATTAGTGAGAATT
The DNA here is from genome assembly GCA_034699025.1 of Entomobrya cf. arborea Gr-Col-00668. Taxonomy (NCBI): domain Eukaryota; kingdom Metazoa; phylum Arthropoda; class Collembola; order Entomobryomorpha; family Entomobryidae; genus Entomobrya; species Entomobrya cf. arborea Gr-Col-00668. The sequence goes on along the minus strand of JAQIWN010000105.1, from coordinate 49,394 downwards.
TGAAATCAACGTCCACAAAGAAAGCACAATACTAGGTATGTTGACAAAGAAAATACTTCAACGTAATTTCGCTTTGAACTAAGTAGGTTAGTAGAATTTTTGTTTGAGAAAATGATGACGAGAACGAATAAGTCTACGCATATTCTACCAAAAAAATATAATGAAAATTCTTTGTCTTCTGAATGACTTGGCAAAAAGATAAACAAACATAATAATAATATGAATTCTTCATCCAGAAATTTTATGTATGTCAGATATGGTAATAATAATATTCAAAATCACATTCTTAGTATCTTTGTAATAATAACTCCACCCATTCTACAACAATTTAATGGTGTCTTATAAATTGTGTTTTTATAAAATGAGCGAGAAACAAAACATATACCTCTTCATCATCATTTTCTTTTCACATTCATATGTTTATGAAGTCAGCCATTATTTTACGGATTGTTTTTCATCTTTCCTTCCTGTATGCTCACTCGCTCCCTCTCGTCCTCCTTCTTTTTTATGATGTGTTCCAATTCCAAAAATGGAATGAGTATTAAAAAGTGTTTGCAAAAGTATTATGGGAAAAGCATTTTTCTTTTGTGTGTGTGTAATGTGTACTCACTCCACCACGTGAGTATAAGACATCAAGAAGCCCTAAAGTAGTCATTTCATTTCTCAGGAGAGATACTTAAAAACCGAGCCAAAAGCCTTTAAACTAGGAAAAGCACGACACGCCTAAGTTATCAAGCAGATAAGAAGAGCCATACACATAATATAACATTCTATGACTGTATTAACTACATTCACAAGCCTGTATGCTTTTTTGATTGTTTTTATGCTGTGTGTGCCAGAAACAGACAAGGAAAGTTTTTTTTGTAGAATCTATGCTCCTATTTTTGTTGTTTCGCTGTGAGGATGTACCATTGTGTAAATGTCATTTTTATTTATGTATGCGTCTTTTTTTGGAAATTCTACTTACTATCGTGATCATTATTATGGAGATCATCATTATTATCCAGGACAATTCACACAACAGAGCAGAAATATTATGAGCAAAAAATAATGTTTATAGAAATAGCTGGATGATGATGATTATATAGCAGAACGGCCAAGAAAACCAACGTATTAAAAAGATATGCCTGCATTTTCACTTTGGCTAAGGTGTGTTTAATGTGTACTTGAATGGGGAAAAAACGTGACGATACGATCCACTACACGATACATATTTTTAAAGAGTGGCTGTAATAAGAGTAATGTAATGGTTATCTGCTTACCTAGTTTGTAAGCTGTCAACTGGATCCTAATTCGAGAAAATCGTTTGTCACAAAATACGAGCTTCTTCTTTTTTCCTCTTTGCTTATTGGAAAAGGAAGGAAAAGACCTATCAGAAGAGAACGGGAAAGAAAGCGAAAGTCAATGTCATTCTGCCAAAGTCAGCCTCGTTCTTTTCCACAGTTCAATAACTTTAAAAATACACAATGGCATTTTTTACACAACGTGAGCTGTGAGCCATGATGATAACATGTATGTGTATATATGGAAGTTATTACCATAGGCCATTCTATATTACACCTACTATAAGGTAACATATCAGATTCAAAAAAAGACGAAGAAAGTGAGAAGACAAGTAAAAAAGGAATATGATGATGATGACAATGATGGCTAGGAAGATGCTGTGGGTTTTATCCCTTTCTTTATCTTTTTTTTTGTGTAGGTAGGTGTATGCGTATAACAACACTTTATTCAGAAAGGTATAATGCTATTAGTAAAGAAATGTTATGTTCTTGATAGGGCAAGTTGAGTATATACACATATTATACAAAAACTCACTGCTTACCTAATAATAATCTCATATCACCAACTACCAACCAACCCATTCCAACTTCTTCGTTTTTTTTGTAGTTTTCCTCCTTTATTCATTCCATGTCTCTTATGTTTAAATAAAATCTATCCTTTCCTGTCCAACTTTTTTTTTGTCTGTTTGGATTTTATCCAAGTTTACTCTCGTAGTATAAACGGTCCTCTCTCTCTGTACAAAAAAAACTGCCATTATAGAACTGAAGAAAAATGCCTCTATATACCATCCTTTTATTAACAAAGTGATTGTAATTGGGAGATAACAATGTAAGAAAAGTATGAACATATATTATCATGCCTACACGTAACTTTTAGGTTGCGTCATTTCATAACTTGAGAAAAAGAAACCTTTTCTCAACAAATCGGGCGTGATGAAAAGAGGAAATATCCATTTCTTTTTATTTCACAACTTACTTTGAAACTGATCTTATGGCTTTTCTGTCTGTGCTTTTGAAACAATAAAGTTGATCTATTTTGAAAATTGATAATAACCTACAAATTGAAAACAGAAGGAAATCAATTTACTATTCTTGTGAATTTTGATTTTGCCATTTTCACTAGATTTAAGAATTTCATACAACTTTTCCGAAGCCAATGTAAAACACAAGGTTTATTTATTGTGATAGTGTAAACATCTGGTTAAAATTGTTTGTCTAACACCGCAATCATTTATATTTCATAGGTTTTCTACTTTATTTATCGAGGGGAAAGTATGCATGTTCTTCATATGTTTGCAATTAGGTAACACTTAATAAAGTCACACGAGTAGCTTTGAAACAAAAACTTTACAATTAAGTCGACTTTTATTGTTCTCATTTCTAAAGAAAAATCAATTTGCCATTTTGGTACATTACGTCTCCCATCTTAGATGCGCCCTATATGAAGCAAGCTGATACAATAGTAATTTCGCAGAATTACTTACAGCAAAGCAAGTGGAATGAAGTCTTCTCGTGTACCCTACCCTGACAGATGAATCAGTCAAAGAGAGCAAGAAGATGAGACAACAAATTTCTGACAACGTGTGTGGAAAGGCATGCGTGTCATCTGCGTGTTACATCTAAAGAAAGAAAGACCATGATGACGCCATGCCATGCCATGATGACTTTGAACACATGAAGTTGAGAATACTTTGTATAGTGAATACAATAAAAGTCAATTTTTTGTATCGAATCAACCGAGTCAGCTATAAAAATGCATGTGTGAGTGAGTATACCACGTAGTTTTCTTATAACTTACAGAAATGGATACATATTTTCTATTTCCTTTTTTTCTGTAACTGCTTTCAGTCAGTTCTGGTTCACTGGAGACGACAACAAAACTGAATTCGAGAGATGACAGTTTCCCTCGCTCTCTCCATTTCTCAGAGAAAAACCCCTTTTTGAGAACATCGAACTCTGTGCTGAGGAAAAAGAAGGCATTTGGTAGTTTTCTTGTGAAAAAATCCGTAGATTTTGAGAGTTTTAGCTTAAGAACTCATTCATTTATCTATTTTTGCCACCCTTAAGATTTTACTACCACTTAAATTTGGTATGCGTATGGGCCTTTTACTATACTTCAACTACTGAAATCCTACTTGCTAACTGGTTTGCTGGTCGTTGATTTCGAGCTTAAGTTAAGTATGGCATGTCGTTTTCATGTAAATTGATGGAGTGTTAATAAGGACAAGAAATCTTTTTCTCTAGCCTCTCTAGCATAAGGTTAAGTAAGTGTTCATTATTTATTTATTATTTACCAGAATGTAGCATTTATGCTTTAGTATAACATGTAAAATGAGCGGACATACATGGAACTATTGCATGGATGCGTGAAAATATGAAAAGTCACATGTAGTAGGAAAGTGGAGTGAAAAGCGGACATTTTTACGCTTTGCTAAACAAGTGCACTTGTGTGTTTTGGCATAAAAAATATGTATAGCGGGTATGTTTCGGCTTTCAGTACATCGTAAGGTTTTACAGTATACATTTTTCTCAGTATTAGTTTTCCGTTAGTTTGCTCGTTTGTTCCACCGAGGTTCTCATCTTAAGAGCCCTTAATACAAGCTGAGATACCGGTGACAGGCGTCATTTTCCATTTTATATTGTCGTTGTACGATTACTCTAGGTACATATAATTTCATCAAGACAATGGATGAGTGAAGATCAACAGCCAAAAGCGGCGGCAGAAGAGTGAGAGGCAGAGGCAAAACAGTAGAAAAAAAATTATGCGACACGACATAAACGAAATTTATTTTCACCATCGTGCTTTTTATGCTTTATGACATGGGTTTCTGATCAAACTCTAATGCTGGAATCATCACGTCAGATTACATAAAGCGAAAGTTATAGAGAGATACCAAAAATAGCAGGCATTATTATTAAGTTTTCCCAGAATCCTTCTCTCCTTTTTGTCTACTGTACATGTTTACAAACAATTTGATAACGCTGACGGTATGTCCAATTACGTTTCACACGTTTATCGAAAATTCAATAGGATTTCAATAAAAACCGTAAATCGAGATGATGTTTCCTGCGGGACTAGAGGAAGAAGAGATGACTACAGGAATTTGGATAGTGGAAGTACTCAATGTATCGTGTAACTTTTATTTTTTGCTTGCCAATAAAATTTTCACTCAGATTCGCAATCTGCTTGTTGGCTGTAGCATTTTTGTTGTTCCGCTTTGCTTTTATGGGTTGATCACATTATTGGATCCACTGGTGGTGATGGTGTTATTACTCTCTGACACATAACATAAGTAGCTTTTTCTCCATGCATGACAAGGGAAAGAAACTCTTCCTCCAATAAAATAAATATAATATGCACTAGTTGTAAATGGTATATACGTGCATATCCTCTAAACGAGATCAGGATAAGAATGGACACGTGGAAATGGACAGTGTCCGTTTAACTTAAAAAATACATTTTATTTTGTGACACAGCATCGCATACAGATGTGTCATCAGGGTGCAGTGAAATGTGCATCTGCTATTTTGACTGTAATAGCTGTATAGTCTTATCCTACCTGCTATTTTAATCTTGACCGACGTCCTTCTTTCTTTTTTCCAGTCGCACGTACATGTACAGCACAACAATTTGTGATTTTGTTGTTTCTGCTGCAGCACGTAAACAATTTTGATAATAGCAATAACAACTTCTCATAAAAACTTTCTTTTTTATTATGTCCATTTTAGGTACGCACGCATGCAAGCGACTATGCGATATGCGTACACATCAGAACACCCGACCCAACACCGCATCGCATCCATCCAACTGAATTTCTTAGATAAAATGCACCACGTGTCATGATGAGTTTAGCCAGCTATAGTTTGGTTGCTGCAGTGAAGCCAAGAAAGAAATTCACAATCTACTACAATTTTTGATGCTGTGATGTGAATGCTACACTATTACTGATTGTTACACTATAATGTGTACTCCTGTTTCTAGATTCTAGATGCATTTTTCTTGTCACATCACGAAAATAGCAACCGGAAAATAAATATGAAAAAACCAGACTTTCAGACGCTTACCCAATGGACATGCCATGCCACACACAACATGACTCCTTACAACGATTTTGTCTCGTGATCGTTAGTTAACCACTACTGTAAATATAAAATACTGCGTTTCTTCGCTTCATCGTAGCCGAAAAAAGTATTGTTTTCAGCTGTGTCTCTCTCGTAAGAACCTGCTCTCATCATCTTGAATTATAATGGTTTTGGTGGTGCTGGTGGAGGCGGCCGTAGCATAGTAAAAAGCCATTTCATTTTAGTAGATGGGTTACTGCTACATATACTACCGCACACGCTTATTTAGCTGGCATTACGTTTGATATAATATCAGCAAGCATTATCGAACTAAAATGTACATTTCTTTTTTGAGAACCAAGATATGACGGAGATAGAAAAGCGTGTATCTCATCTGTTTCATTTTTACGAGCACACTTTAGAAAAACAGCAAATGCTACACAATACATTATACTGATATGATATCAGCAGAGCATCTGAAAATGGATGCAATAATACAATCACACCCATATACACACAAGAAAACTGACTGTGTGCAATGTCCCTGTAAAATAACAATAATGTTCAACATAAATACACATGCTTGCCTTCTAGTACTTCTAGTAGAAGAGATGCAGATGGAAAAGGAGCTTGTTGCCGACATTTTAAAGACGGCATTTACTCCACCGGAAAAATGTCTTTAGCCAGTTATGAAAGTACATTTGTGAGAAAAAGATATTTTCTTCTTTGCATGCTCACCCCTCTGCAGTTATGAATCTTTGTGAATATCATACTATGTATGCGCATTGCCAGGAATGAGGTGCAGACAAGAGAGAAAAGATGTACAATTTGTGTCCGGAAAATGTCTTCATGTTCATAATGTATGTATGTATATTATGTTATTTTACGCAGCATGTAGCAGTAATGTGAAGTGCATTACTGTCCGATTTTTTCTTGAAATCTAGCAGTACACAACAGCTAAGTCATAAACATTTGCAATAAGACAAAGTAATCACTGGAAAAGCGCACAGAAATGTAATCATAATTTTAAGAAGCTTGAATATTCTTCGCTGTAACCTAACAATTTTTGTAATATATACTACTGTTGCCGATTTAATAGATATACGTTTTCTTTTCTTTTTTGCCTTATATGTACATATGTCTATACATTTTTCCGCCTGTCACAACGAGCCTGTTTAATTTTTTGCTTTGCAATGATGGTGGAATTAAGTGTTTTGAGTTTTCTGTGGGAGATTGTATACAGACAATAAATACATGAGAACGTTATCCATTTGGAATTATACGAGAAAACGATTTTAGCGCTGGCAAAAATTAATCATTATTGTTTTTCTCTTTTCTGCAAGAATGGGAATAATAGGCAAACGAATGCATGCTTTAATATATACTACTTTTTGCTTCAAATAGAGAACTGGCGGATGTAATGTGTGTGCTTTTCGGCTTGTGAATGAAAAGTTTTCAAGAAGTGGGCCAAACAAGCCAGGAAGCATAGTTCCGCCGCAACCAACTTCTAACTTCCCGTTCCAGTCACAGTCAAACATTTTGGGAAAGACATTGGAGAGGGAGAAAGAGAGAGAGGAGAGAGAGAGCGGCAGGCAAAGAAAGAGATTTCGGACGTCTTTGTTATAAAACTAGTGGTTCATCGCATCGCATTCTATCTCTATATAATGCGAAAATTGTGAATTGTAAACTGAAAGAGAGGAGATATTTATCAGAAAGTTTTTGAGCACAATAAAAGGAATATAAAAGCATGTGTCGAGACTGACGCAAGGGAACATTGTTCTTTTTCTGTGAATAGTGAATGAAGATCTCCTTATAAAGGAAAACTTAACGCTACAGCAGCTTCTTTACTTTTTGAAATTCATGTGGCAGTCATAGGAAAAATAGTGAATTGATCTCCAGAAAAGAGAAATGGTCCAGCAACGCAGTAGCGACAAATGAAAAGAAGAGGATATATGGCATGCTGCTTTACAAGTAACAAATATATAAATATATCAGGCCAAACTCAAGTTTAGGAACAACAATGTGGGAGACCACAGAGTAACACCACCATTATTATCAATCTTTTCCATTTATAAGTTTCTGTATGAATACATAAATACATGCATATGCATGATAATAAAAGGTTAAAAATCACTGGGAATTCCTTATTAATTTTACTATTCAGCAAAATACTTTCAATGAAAATAAACTAATGTGAAATTTTTTCATTGATAAAATAATCGAAACAGCATAAACTAGTTGGTTGTATTGTGTAAACTTAGAATTTCACTACAACTTATAGTTTGCTTCACAACTTTTGATCAATTTAACTACTAACCTTATGTTCTAAAAATGCTAAGATGAAAAGAAATACTTTATTTTTAAGAAGTAGAAAATGAAGGTGACTCTTTCACCACCTACTTATCCCTTTTTACTTTTACATTACAACAAATTGAAGCTCAATATTATTATTGCCTCATCAACGTCAGTGTGTGTTCACATGCACACATTGTTGTGTAAGTTGGTAATAAATGGGATTCGACCACCCACGTGTCATACAGGTAAACACTTATTTATGCAGGAACATGAGCGGATGCTGTTACGGAATGTCAAGATTATTTTGTGCATCGATTAGTAAACGTATGGCATAACGGAGTGGGTCTGATTTGTTGCGTAAAGTCAAGTTCATGGGAAAAATATTATATGTAAAATTACTGGTATCGTAATGCTAAGTATTCGCTTCGAATAAATAGTTTTGAAAACTTAAAAAAGTAAACTAAAAAGCATTGCTACAATGGTTGTTCTTCTTGCGAAATTCGCCTAAAGGTCAGAAGATCACATCGTTTTGAAAATTTCTGCCAGTTATCTTACAAATTGACTTGATGAAAAGAATTTCGTTTTGATAATTTATTCTGTGAAAAAATGTGAAACTATTTTGACATTTATGTAGGCATCAATATGTAAATTAGCACCGTTTTCCCTCATACAAATGCACTCATCCAGTTTTGTCTGTTTTCAAAAATCTGATCACGCAGTCCTTTGCTTCCCTGGATTCTGAATCTGATGTCAGAAATCGTAACATGGTTTCCATAAATGTTTGAGTGATCATGTCAGCTGGAAAAAACAGAACATATGCTTGATCTCATCATCACGAATGAATGAACTCGTTTAGTATATCATCAAGCTACGAAAGAAGTAGTGAACAAAAAAATTATGCTTGATTCATACATTTACCTATATTCTGTTGCATAATGTGAAAGTTAGTAATGTAAAAGCTTACGTGGGTGTTTAATGCGATTCCTGTAGCACCCAATATGGCAGTATATTATTTTATTTTATCAACTCGAAATCAACTTATTTTTCAAGAATTTTCGCATTTCTTTACTCCTTTTATCCATCGTTTCTCGTTTTTACTCTGCTCAGCCATAAACGTCGAGCGAGAAGTACACATTTAACTACATTTTAAACATGGGAAACCCCAATGCTCTACGCAGTCAACCATTCATAATTTGCAAAAAGTTTTCCACAGATTCATTTTCTTAAATACACACATCTTTCTCTCCTTATATTTCACAAGACCATTTCGATATTGTGAAAACTTAGTTGCTGAAGCAAATATGTACGTATAAAAGTATGAAGGCAAAAATAGAGATACAAAAACTAGGTTTTATGTTCCTCTAAAAATGGTAAGGAAAAGTAAGAAATGCAATGCAGTGTGTAGTCTGGAACACACTGACATTTCCTTTCTTTTTGCTCTTTCACTATAAAAGTCTCTTCGCTCTTACGTGTACATGGAAAATCAAACAAGTTTAGCAAAAAGAGTAGAAGAGAGTAAGAAAAAAAGAACTTCTTTTTTATCGACTCACTGAGCAAGAGCGTTTTTGCATAATAAACTCGGCCTCCTCTTCCTCGGCTCGGCAGCCTTGGTTTGGTTCTCTAGTAAGTGTTGTAGATAGAGCAAAGAACAAGTTAGTTTTTTGGTTAATCGTTTGCTCACTCACAATATGCTTTTCTTTCCCTGGATGTTACGCTCTACTAACAAATATTCCAGTAGAGAGGTTTTTTAATACTCTGTAGATAGTAGAAAGAGTGTCTTTGAAAATGTAAGTAATCATCATGATAATACACTTCTGCTCCTGGTCTGGTCTACTCTACATTACATTCCCATATCCATTGTGGCACTACCAACCACCAAGGCATAAAATTATGTATGTATGATTATGCATTGTATTTGCATGTAGTACCTACACGTATTTTAAATACAACTATTCAAACTTTATGTGCGAAAGGGAAAGAAGGAAGTTGAAGTTAAAAAAATAAGCAAAAAATTTCGGATATTTTTTATTTCGATTAAAAGTCTGCAAAAAACCTCACTTAAGAAATCCAACAGAACATCTATTTTGGTATGTATGTTTCTTGTTGAGATAATAAAATCGCGAATCTCATCATCATCAACTCCTTTCCTAAATAAAAGCCAGTCAGTCAGTTAGTAGTGTGTGCGAGAAAAGACCAAAACCGTGTTTCATTTTCATCAAGCTGAGCGTAACATTCTTGTACTTTTAAAAAAGTAAGTAAAAGCATGCACATTACGCCACGCAGGAGCACACAGGATGGAATGGATGGGTGAATGTTGTTAGTTGGTTGACTACACCACCATCAACATCTCTACTCTTTATAAATATACCTACAAACTTATGTCTACTTTCATATCAAATATGCGTGTATGTAAAAGAGAGAGTGAGAGTAGTGAAATGCATTCCTTCTTTTTCTAGTATGTGGTAAGTAAAACGTCTCGTAATATAGCTCTTGGCTCCTTACAACAGATTTTTAAGTCAAACTTAGGACTCCAAAATGAGGAAGAAGAACAACATAGTTTTTTCCTCAGTTTCTTCAGAATTACGGAAAACATAATGCTGAGATAGTAAAAGTGAAAGAAGAATAGAAGTCGTAGCAAGATATGATATTATGTTCTAAGAAATGCTTATTTACCTATTATCAAGAATATACACATATATATTTTATGTAGTGCATCGACTCATCCGACAGGACAACCAACATTACGCTACTTTGCAGACTTGAAGGGAATTCGGTTAGGGAATATTTTTTCTCCTTCCTCTTTCTTGTCGTCGGTTTTCTTGTTTCTATATTATACTGTAGTATTACTATAATAAAATATATACTGCAATGCTGGCTCTCGTTGGGACTGAGAAACAGGAATAGACAGGCTTCTTTCTTTAAAAAAAAGATATTTCTCTACTCTTCTCTACACAGTGGATAGGCAAATTGTTAAAGGCATTGAGTTTTTCGCATGCATTTCTCCTCCAGATGCTGGATATTCTTTAGGATGATTTTGTAGTAGTTACTCTTTTCATGGATGAATTGCTCTCTTAACCAGTCTTGCAAACCGAATCTAGTTAAAAGGTTTTCAAAGATAATATACATCATCAGCATCATCGTGAATCATCGTCTTCTCTTCACCAAAGAAATGTCTTGTCTATCCTTCTCCTCTTTTCTTTTGGTTGATGCTGTCGTCTTTTTTCTCATTTTTTTGGTGACTCCATAGTATAACATGCAAACATTGAATTCATACGTTGTACGCGTATGTATATCTTGCATCCCGCATCTACTACATCATCAACATCTTTGGACATATTGTCTGTTTCTATTACAAGCAACTCACAGGAAACTCATACGTTGCTTTTTGCTATTTATTTTTAGGATTTTTTTCGTATCTACTTTTCATTTTTAAGAGAGCAAGAGAAATGTATTCTATAACTTCATTGTCTCTTCGTATCGTTTCACCTTACAATAGGGTTCAACCCATGATCATGTTTTTCTTCAAATATGTACACACTACAACGCAATTGCCATCATCTCCATGAGTTAGCATTGAGCATATATTTGCTTTTAGGTATATTATTTACATCTTGAATACCTACCCACTTGATTCCAAAGAGAATACTCATTTTACATTTAAACAAGCTTCTTGTGATGACTACTGTTTGATATGACAATTGTAATAGAAGTTTGAATTACAACCAAAGTATGCATGTGTGGCTATGACTTTTTCAGGGCAAATGCTAACCCAGCCTACCATTTCTCTCTTGGAAAATACATTTATTCCCATCTTGTTCTCGTATTTCCTTTTATTCACCAGCAGTATGAAAGGAAAATTATGTGCATTTTTTTGGTAAATAAGGTATTCCTCGGAGATTATTGCAAGACTAGAGTAAAGATGAAAAGCAAAGGTTTCTATATGTATAGCCCATTTTTTTTAAATCAACGATGTCAGAAATATCACCCTTCTTTTTTACTATGCACCCGTATTAAATATGCATGTATGTAAATAGGCAAGGAAAAGATTTACTTTATTTGCAGCAGCGGGTATTCATTTATCATGGAAAACAGAAATAATCCGAGAAAGATATAGGACTTGACTTGACTTGCATGCTATGTGTATGTTTGTTTGTACTTTTTTTCTGTGTGCTACTTTAAACAACTTAAAAATACATGTCGTATACTTTTTTGATTTGAAACAGTTCCTTTCCCTCGTTTCCTCCAACTGCATAATATGGCTCAACTGTGCAGTGCATACCTCCACCATCGTCGCTTCAAATATATTTTTTCATAAATGGCTCCGGTTAGGGCTCTTAAAAAGTTTATGGTTTTGTGTCTCCCATTATGTCTGACTAAGTATCGGTTGCACTCCACAAAAGTGTACTTTGCAAGGTTTGTGGGGTAGGAGGAGCTGGAGGGAGAAAATTAGAATGTATATTTTTTCTTTCCATTATGAAGACCATAATATGCACTGGTTACATTTTGGGTATAAATATCCATACAAGTTAATATGATGGTACATACTTAGCACAATACTAAAATGAAAAAGAAGTTTTTACTGAAAAATGACTCAATTATTTACTGCGACCATCATTACCATCATCATCAACAAAATCGTTAGTTGTTCGTTTAGTTGAAAATTCAATATTGTAAATGAATAAGGAGGCATTTTGATTAAATCATTTTTTCTCTTTTACATTTTACGTTCCACCTCTTTTTCTCTGTCTTCATCTTTTAACTCTTTTTAGTGCTGCCATGATTTCACCCTTTTATGTTCGCTATGTGCCATTAGTTAGCGGAAAGAGAGTAAAATGGCAAATAAATCAAATCAAAGGTAATGAAGTAAAAAAGCTTGAATATTCTTCTTCCACACTTAAATTCATCAAGTTTAGAAGAAACTTGTGTGTCTACAACTGCGTAAGAAATTAAATTACTTAGAAATTTCTCCCTGTCTTCTCTTCAACTTCAAACTTTGGATTTTTGTGTGATGTATTTTTCGTCTTGATGACTATGGAATTAGAAATATACATATTTTCCTTTCCGCCACTATACCACGTGGCAAAGCAAAAACTCTGCAATGTGCAATTCCACTAGTCAACTTCTATTTTAAAGAACTGTCATTTCTTTTGTCTTTGCCTTTTTCCGGTTGTGCGTTTTACACAGCAGACTGCAGACGTTTTTGGCAACCGCTTAGCAAATTTTTTCCTGTGTTAATTAGCTATAAAAGAGAATCTGTCTACACTTTTCCTCCGTCTGGGGAAGAACAAAATATTAGTTAATTAGGGATTCTGTATGGCTGTAATTGAAAAGGCTTGCTTCTGTTGCAAACGCAAGAGATGTTTTTACGGACGTGCGTGCTCCTAATATTTGTGGCTTACTACATACTGTACGAAATTCCAAATGCAAATCTGATTGTGATTTAAGTAGATTATAATCTTTTAACAACTAGCTGTATCTACATAGATATATGCGCTAATTATAACTCAAAGCATTTAATAATATCATGTTTCTGACTAAGGAGGGGAAAGGGTTGGAAGTATACAGTATTGATTTTTACAGTTAAAAGACCGGAAGCACAGTTCATCAAACAAACAGAAGTAAAAACAGTCAAGCATCAAGAGAAAACCTAAGAAAAACAAAAGGGCCGACACATGTCGCAAACTTTACGTCAGTCACTTACGATGAGCGCAATTTTTATACACATGGTAGTATATCAGTTAAGTTCAGTCAAGTCAGATCTTCATTTCTAATCTGCGAAACTCCTGCCCGCCCTCAAGAGCTCTTGACACCGACGTAAAGAGTAGCGTACATGCTAGCACATAATTGGGGCGGAGGTATTTACGAACGTCGCATTTTAAGAGAAAATGAAGAGAAAAAACATATCAAAATAGCATGGAGGTGCCGTAGCATTTGTAGCAATATCGCTGTATTTCTTGGTATTTTGTAACAGCAAAAACAGTTTAATAAATTCAGTTCAGTATAATTTAAGTAAAAAGCTGTAACATACCCTTAAAGCGCCACTCTCAACTCTTCATCTTAAGACAAAAAGGGAGATAAAGGGCCGTTTTCTACTTTACATATAATTTAAGAAGACAAATCTTGATTCGTGCTTAGGCATAACTAGGCGTAAAAAGGAGACAAAAATCACAATGTGTAAAAGTGCACTTTGCCCATCATCCATGCTAGCATTCTCTTGTTTCTTGTCGTGCGTGCTTTTACACATCTCCTCTTTCTTCTACTTTACAAAGACATTGAACAAAAACATCATGCTTTTAAAATATTGTTATTGTGAATAAAAATACGAAAAAATGGAAGAAGACAAAAAACCGAAGAACTACTACCATCACCATTTCTACATATATACGACATCCATATCATTATTAGTATTTCTAACTGAATTTTTTCAGTCAAAATGATGTTATGTTAAAGTTATTGCTCTGTCTTTCGTTACATTTTTCGCTCCTGCTTTTAATGTTTATACTTTGCTTCTTCACCCTCTTTTTCTTCCAGTTTTTTTCTCTTTTGCTCTCTTCACTCTTCCAGCACAACAGAGAAACCAAGCCAAAAATAAACTGTGGGTGTATCAGATTGACTTCCACTTTATTCTTCTGCCTTCAACAACAGCAAAAAAACTTGTGTTGTTGTTGCTACTTAAGAATTTTTAGTTTTTAATACTTGCTCTCTGTTCATAATACAAAGACATAACACATAAGTTTGTATTTTAGCATATACTATAAGCATATATTATCAGAAAAGAGCAAAAAAGCTTGTTTCACTTTTTATATATCCATTCTTGCGTAGAAATTTCATTTCACGCATTTTAAAAACTAAAAACTCCTCCACTCTCTTCTTTTTTTCTTTTACTGTAAATATGCGGATGGATGGAGGGGAAGTCTTTAAGGAGGGAAGGACAAAAAAACGACTTTCCACCTCACTTCCACTTATTACGGATATTATGCATGTGTATACTTAAAATATATCACATATATGTATGCATGTTTCCGTAGTAGGAAAAAAAACTTGCATACCATAAAGTAAAATATTATGCTCATAATATGCCAACAGAGTAACACACATACATAAATATGCTGTGATAAGTGCGTCATTTCAAAAGTGAGAGAGAGAATCATGCACTTGACGTTATGCAGCTTTAAAATGCATACTCACAAAGGGCAACAAGCAATAATGTACATAAGCAAAGCAGTTTAAAAGAAGAAGAAAAAAATGAGCAACCTCATTCGGGAGAGCACTATGATGCATTTTTCTCTAAAAATAAGAACAAACATACCATACAAGTCTCTATGTACTAACTATTTATATATTTATATTGTACATATGTAGTTAAGGGCTCTAAAGTGGCCGTGTTGTAAAAACTGGAGTGGAAGAGTGAATAAAGAATGGAGCGTATACTTCGAAAGGACAGGCGTGTACCCACACATTCTTTCGGCATGTGCATATGGTCTCAGAGATCCAGAAAGAGTGGAGGAGGTAGAGAAAAGGAAGGACTCCTTACTTTTTCTGGTGCTTGTTGTTATGATGCATTGTACAAGACACTATATTAAGCAAGCGGGCGAGCGACTCTTGTTGTTTTTCACGAAGATGAGGCTGATGATGACCAAGTATGCTTATAAGAACGCATTGTTGTGAAGAACACCATTCTTGTAAAAAAATGTCTTTGATGATGGTGCAATATTATTGTATAAGCTCCTGTCTTGCTAGAAACTTTGTCATGTCGCAGCTCTCCGGGAAGATGAATACTAATATTGCTGCTGCTACATCATATTAAAATGCTGTCCTTTTTTGGATGCAAAGCTTTTCAAGCTTTTTCAAGTGAAAATGTATCCACTTTTTCTTCGGCTTCTCACTGTCGGCTCTGCTGATAAGCTTTGTTTTTCTTAGCTTCAGCTTTGAAAGACGTGCTGTCTACATGTTTTACTCTAATCTTTCATTCTCATTATGTATAAGCACACAACGGGCAATTTTTATTAAGAGTTTGCTCAAGCAGATAATCAACGCAACATACAGAATAGAAAAAAAACATCAAGACAGTTAGAGTCTCTCTAAAAAAAACCAATTGATGCATGCCAAGGGAAAAGGGTGCATATGCTTCGTGTCAACTTCAAAGTAGAAAAAGGACAGACAGCTAGAGTTTGAATCATTGACTTACTACAAATGAAAACAAAGTGAGCCTTTGATAAGCCAAAAATGATCATTTATGTTCAAACTGAAAAACACTCAAATAAAAGTAGTGGAACGGTTCCGCATTTTATTTGATGATTCAGTCATCACAAGCTTTTGTCTTTTTGTCAAATACATCACATCTCAGCACTTTGTACCACCATTTTCCATTGAATATGTAAAACAAAAGATTTTTTGTTAAAAAAAACTAAAGGGATCATTTTGCTTGGTGTTGCTGAAAAGGGCTAAAAGGTCGATGATTAATGGAAAATTGTGCGTTACAAGTGTTTTTCCTAGTAAGTACAGCTCTCTGTAGGGCTGCGTGAATGTATCATCAAAGGAAAATATTGTATTCTCGTAAAATGTCTACTTATGTAAACTATCAATCATAGAAGTGGTCGGTTCACGGTTGGTCATCCGAGCTGTGAATCAAATTACAAAAGCGGCCACTATTATCTATCATCACCCACCGACTTCGTTGGAAACAGTCCCTTTCCTAAAGAACAATAGCTGACATTCTACTGCTTGGGTGATTTTTTGTTAGGCCTTTTGATGTGCTTTGCTTCATGTTGTCGTTAAAAGTGTCATAAAGTCAACAAGGCCAAAATTCTTATAAGCATTTTAGTATTTCTTTTTCTTAGCCTGGCGGAAAGGATCAAAGCATTTTTGGTAATCTTCGTATGACATGATAAATATTTCTTTTCATTTTCAAATCTACGCCCATTCACAACTGACACTGACTAAAAGTGCCCTATATTTTTAATTCCCTTGACAGAATCTTGTCTAGAGTCATTCATCATCTTGCTACGCCTCCATGTAGTAGAGACATCATATCGTAAAAGCATCTTGTCGCAAATAAATGCTGAGAGAAGTTATCTTCATTTTGTATTCAAGAGAAAAAAAATACAACGTAGACATATGTATGCTGTTTTTGCAAAGTGGAGTTTCGGATGTCAGTGGTGGAGGTAGATGAAAATCTTCCGCTCAATAATAGTCTTGTTTCCCTACATTTTACTCGTTGCGTTTCGTTTTACAGAGAGGATCAAGAGGTATTCTGTGTACATACTTGGCGTTGTATTTGTTGAGAGAAAAACTGTAAACAAGAATTTGGATGAGCAAAAGAACCACACAACATGCACACATAACGTATTAAGATTTATTCATTTAAACATTTCATATTCTCTGGTTCTCTAGCTTTTCAGACTGTGTGTTTGTGTGTGTCCTACATTCGGAATTTGCGTTGGGGAAACAGGGATTTCCCTTTTTAGGTCTGCCTGCACATCGTACCTTCTTTTCCATAAAAGTATGCCATTCCTGCGTGAATATGTGAGAATGAATACATTTCCAGTGAAAAAGCTCTTATTATTATTAGTACTGTTTGTTTAAATTTTGTGAGCTCTGATTCCTCTCTCCCAACTACTTCACACTAAAATCGAGAAAATTCTCTTTCTCTCTCTCTCTACTTTTGTTTGTTGGTCTGTCTGGTTTTTCGGTTTTGTTCTACAAAACCAGAAACCAATTTTAGAGTCCCATGAATTAAATTTGTACAAACACATACGGACCGACATTGAATGTAAAGTGTAACAGAAAGTAAAACTCTGTTTTGTCTTATTTTACCAAGCAGAAAAACAGTTTTTGAGGGACTGCTCTCCGGAGGGCAACAGGAAAATGCCTTCTGTATTGTAAAACGTAAAAAGCATAAGGCACATGTGTTTAATGTACATATTTATTTTAAGTATATATTTTATTGAATATAAACAGCAAACTTACTGACCATATTATGAAGTCATAATATCTACCATATAAGATCATAGTAGTGCTTTTGATGTCGATATGCCTCAAAGTAATTTTGGGTGAAATATTGAACTGTCAGCGAGAGTAAAAAGCGACCTCCGTACCATGCATGCTTTTCATGTTGAGTGAGGTCCTGTTTGCATCACTGAATCTGTTCAGGCATGACTTAGCTGTCTCTGACTGACCTGACTTGACTACTTTACTCCAATCTGGAAACATTTTACTGATGGAAATTGTTACAAATGAACAGATAACAGATACTATATAAACTCCAAATCAAAACACTATCACAACTTAACTTGACAAGTCTGGAAAGATGATGCACTAGTCCAGAAATTCATGATTTTCGTTTTGCTGGCCTTCCATGTTGACTTTTAGTCTCGCCAACTTGCTTATTTTGGAGATTATTATCGGGATTATCTTGTAAACTTAAAATAATTACCGTACATCAAGCAGTAGCAAACAGTAATTGAATTCAGTCATAAATCAAATAACGACAGTCCAAACAAATCTAACCAAGTTAAATAGATTTTCCGTACATATTTAAGCATGCAATACTCAAATTATTTTAACTATTGTAAGTATTTTATGTACTACATGTAATACATGAATATGACCGATGCTGAAACTATTGTTATTGTCAAAACCATGAGGAAAAATGTGAATTGAAGGTCATCGTACTTTTTTGTCCTTCGCTCTCTTACTCTCTGAAATTGCGCGTTATTCCATTCGATCACAATCTACTGCTAAAAGGGTGTCGTTTAAAATATGTTAGGGTGTGATGTAACACCCAGGTCGTTTGTATGCAATAAAAGATGAAAGGGGAACCTCACACCTACGTGCGATGATTGTCTCGCCAAAAAAACTAACTATATAGCCATCAATTAATCAATTACCATCATGGATTTTTGACGTCTTTCATTTTGTTTACAGAGTAGTAAAAATCTGTTGTTTTCACTTTACGCATGAGAATGAGTCGAAGCGAATAAATACAACTATAAAAAGGGAAAACTACAAAAGACAACCAGAATTTTTACTTGTTATAAAAAATACTTATCATTCTTGTTGCAGTCTTGTTACGTGTCTCTTAAAATTCTTTTTGTTCGTTTTCTCTTTCTATGTGATGCACAACATTAAATACTTTTACAATGCTATGTGCACGAAACAGCAAACATCTAATCGTGGGACTTGAATTGAAGTGATAGCTAATTAAAAACGACAATCTGAGTAAAAGATTGGCGAACGAAAGGTGGATGAAAGTAACTTTTATGAATGATGTAACATCATAGCTATTGCGTGGGTGGACGCGTTGCATAACATACGTTACTTTTATCCGATCAAGATTTAAAAAATCTAGTTTCTTTTGTACATAATAGTTCACTTCATACGGTATGCTGTCAACATTTTGCAGTACTGGATACTTGTAGACTTCGCACTTGCCATATCATATTTCTCATATGAACTTGGACACGTGAAGTATCTAAATAGGATCTATGTCATTAATTTATTATCATACATGTCATAAGCAGCAGGATTGATTTTATATAATGTATACATAGAGAGCATGCTATCATTATTTTCCAGTAACCCAATCATGGTTAGCTGAAAGTTAGCCAACTGTATATTCATTCTCTTTTATCAAAAGTTTTCAAGCTATGTTAATTAGATAACTTCTTGAATATTTTTTTTGTATTTTTTGTGTGTTGATTGATGTTCACAATTGATTCAGTTTTTTGTTACATACTGTCAGTTGTATTGGTTGCGTGTACAGTATAAATTGTGAGTGCATCAAGTAAAGCTGACGGGAAATATGATCTTGTTTTCGTTACTGGAAATGTGATCTTGATAATAGCTTACAGATGATATGTTTTGAATATTCTAAAGAAAAAAAACTATGAAGTAACATTATATTATACAATTTAGATCTGTCAATGGAATACAATACTTGACTGTAATTAACAAACTAAAACTTATAGAAAGTTCTATTAAAGATTAAAAGTACTTTTCAACAAAAAACTCATCCGCAAAATAACTATTATTTCGACTCACAGTCAGTCATACATAACGGTTAGAATGAGATATGTGCTTTTTATAAAAATATCAAAAGTAGATGTAAATATAAAAATGAAGCCAACTTCGAAACGAATTAATTAACTGTCCTGTAAGTTTTAAATTGGTAATTAGTTACATGATATTGAAAAGTTTGTACTATTTTATTAATAGCAATAGTATACATGCAGAAATTCACAATGTACTTATATTATTTCATGTGTTTTGAGAGCACTTGTTGAATTTGTCAATAAAATTGAAATTGGTAATGAATTGCCATTCAAGATACCCAAAAAATAGACGTGGTACAATTAACTGGGAGATAGTATTTTGAGCCAAATCCCAACAGAAATTGCCGACTGCTTAACTTTCCCCAATACACTTAGACTTCGTTCTAACGTGTTGAGAGGTGGTGCTGTGAAAACATATGCGGAATTTTTGGGAATCCAATTCGTCATCAAAGATGCTACTTCATGAACTGGCTTGTACCACATCCAGAAAGGTTCGAAAAACGGGTAATCCCCTGCTAACGAATCAAAGAACGGGGTTTCCACAATATAGCCAGTAAAAAGGACAGTCAGTATTAAAATTCCAGCGGCTATCATAAATGTCATCCCAGGTAACTTGTCCACATCTGAAGATGCTTCCTTTGATTGTATATGTGCCTTACCGAAAGGATTGTTGACATGACTGACCTCATTAGGATTGCCATCACTTGAAAAGCTACTGATACTGTCGAAATCCCCAGCCATACGAAGGCTTCTACTACTGTAATGTATTTTCAAACTTCTTCGCTTACCAAGTGAAGCATTGCTTCGGCTTACAGATTGAGGTGGCTCAGGCTGAGTATGTGCAGTAGCGAATTCTTCGAGGAAGTGTATAACAAGTTCAGCTAGTGCCACAGGAGTAATTTCTGACGCTCTTTCACCTAAAAAATCCTTGAGATGGGGACGAAAAGGATTGTCAGAAAGGCACAAGAAGCGGAGGCGTTTCATCTTACCCATGCTTACTGGTAGTGTCTCTAACTTCAACATTAAAACATAAGTAAATGAAACAAGGAGTCATTCCTTGCCATGAATGAAAATTTTGTAATGATTTGAACGCACCTGATTCCTACGTATGTCTAAGTAAACCAGACCTTGCATCAACCCAAAATTATCTGGTAATCTGTGTCCAAAATATTTATATTTTGTATTGAGTTTTAGTTTTGGTACTACTTTAATAAAGTGCAGGCCATACATATGTACCATGTATTCATATTTACTTTACTGATTATCATAATCATAAAATCAAGTTTACCTTTTGATATTGTTCCTCCCTAAGTCGAGTTTAGTTAAATTTATAAAATTACGACTAAACTGAGGGGCGACGAAACAGATTTGATTAAACGAAAGATCAAGATATACAGGGGTTCCCTCGTAATTTTCGCTGATAGCTTGAATAGGAATTTTGACAATCGAGCATAGAGTCAGATCCAACTTTTCTCTACCATTTTGGCATTTGATGCGATCCACTAATGTTTCAGGTACCTTCTGTGTGGCAAATGGCAATGGATCTGGGGCTGCTGCAGGCATCCTTTTGCTTGGGATCTAAATGTTTTCCTCAAGACCAAAGTTTTCAAAGGGAAGTGTCAAATCTAAATATTTGTAACATTCAAGTACTTCATAAAAATGTATCAACAGGAATTGGGAAGTCTTATAATGACATTATAAAGATAATATATTGTTGAAATTGATAATTTATTTTCAAGATAATTTACTCAGTAAATCGTCATACTAAAACTATATCTTGATTATATATCATTTATTAAGTCTCCACAACTACCTTTAACACTTCAATAGTGTCAACGTGTTTTAAACTTCGACAATGTCATTACCCATCAGACATGAAACAGTGAAAGTAAAAATCCTTCTCATTCCACACCGTTGGTCGATTATGAATAGAAGTGGCAATAAGCACCGCAATATTTTTATTACGTAGTTATAACTTCTCGAAATGATTTCTCGCCGTTTCATGTCGAGTTAGTCGAGTACCCAAAGACAGCCCGTCATTATATACATATATAGCAATAACCACCTACCGCACACCCCTTATATTTCATTATTCAGTATGTCAGTATGAAGTGAAAGAACAATGCGACCTTCCTCTCCCATCCATGTAACCATATCTGAAATCTGAAAAGCCTAAAGTATAATAGAACCACATGAGTGGATTTTCTGTGTTATATGCTTTGATAATAATTTATTTAATAGTCTATCTGTTTGAATAGAACTGCATTATTTCAGTTTATGACAAAGTGTGAACAAATTAAACAAATATTATTGCTGATTCTGAGGTAAAAAAAAACTTTTGTGTTCACGACTGAGTCTCTCCCAACCCCATTCTGCTTGATTCAATTCGTGATGCAAGGATTCACTGCATGTAACTGTTTCAGCGACAAAACAATGTGTTTAATGCAGTGAAATTGATTACCAAAGCAGTTTGTTCAATGTATTTTGATAATAGTTCTTTGTGTGTCTGGCTAGGTAGCAACATGTAATAATACGATATCACAATGTGCAGTATTTTATATGCAGTTTAATAATACAAGCTCCAGTGAGCTTTAATCAACGTCTTTTCACTTACCACATAAAAAGCAATTAGTATACATTATTAAAGTAGGGGGAATCGTGTGCGTACGTTGCTGGTAGTGTTTGTAAATGGTTTAATCTGTTTCAGAGAGCATCATCATCATGATCATTTGTAGAACGTAAATATCATGGATTGCCGCCAGAAGCACTGGCAGTGGTGGCAATAATATGCCATGCCAGAAAACTGAATATGTATAAAAGATCAAGATCACTCATTAAAGTTGCATGCAAGACTGACTGTTTGCATACGTGTTGCATTATATAAATACTTTCGTCCATTTGGTTGTTAGTTAATTGCGTAATAGTAGTAGTGCGTAAGAATGTATCAAAAAGACCGACTTTTAAATCAAGTTGAGAGGGGTTTAGTTAAAAGGCAAAAGGGAGATGTTGATAAAGTAATAAAATAAAAATGTTTATCTCTTTTTCATTCACTCACTCAGTCAGTTCATTAATATGATCCATTGCGATTCCCGCACAAGAATATAATGACATGCATAGTAAACTTATTAAAACTGGTGCTTTGAAAGGGTGAATGCTGAAGAGTGAGGTCTGCAACAGAAACTTTTCGCAGTAGCGCATATTATATCATTTGTGCTGTATGTGCCTCGAACTCAGTGCGTAGTCGATTCTGGTACCTCAGTGAAGTTCAAAGTAGGAGGAATATATATTACGGACAAAATAAGGTTTTTTTACGCAACGCTTCAAACTTTGAATAGAACTAGTTTGTTCTCACTGGAATATTCAGACTTTTAAAATCCCTGAAAACTCTGTTTCGTTCTTGACTCTCAATCCTTTTACGAAATTACGAACTAAAGAGTTAAAGATGTGCTTTTTACTTTGTTAATCTATTTCTTCTCTCATACAGCTTATTCAGCATTTACAGTGCTCACAATACTCTTAAGTCTTGTCTATTAGATAGGTAAATAAACCCAGAATACTGTACCCCAACAAAAGGAGAGATGCTAAAAACTAAATTAAAAACTTATTTTGGAAAACTTTAAAAAATAAAGAAACTGTATCCAAAAGCATTGCATTGAGTATGTAAAATGTATACGTGCGAATAAATTTACGCAACAGCAGCAGTTGCATATGATGTTAATGATAACGAGGATGATAATAGTATGGATTTTGTATGTACTACTACTACTACTAGTACTACTGTTATTTTTCAAGAACAGTCGAGATGCCGAGGGGAGTGAAACTTAGCAGATAAAAAGAACAGCAACTGTTTCTTCTCTTTTCCTAGACTTGTCAAGTCTCATCCCAAAGTACCATACTTCTACATATTCATACCTAGAATAAGCCGGTTGAAAGTATTCTTTCGCTCACAAAACCTATCTTGACTTTTCTTGAAAGGCCGGTATTCTCCTATCTCTTTAATGCTTTTTACTTAGAATTTCACGGTCAGACGAAATTTAAACCGAAATACGAAAGGGTAAAGCTCTCACAATGTTCTGACATTCCGTTAACTTATTCCTGGATTTTTTGGTACCTCATAGTTTAAATATTGAGTCACGAAGTTACATTTTAACGATTTATTAATTTAATTTTTTAATATTTTTTTGTGGTTCAGTTTATTTTTACATATTTATGAGAGACGTCTGTCCTTGTTGGACATATTTTCATATTGCCTGTATAAACGGACATATTCACATTATGTGTAATATTTTTCAAAGAGGTTATGGCATGGCATATTCATTCTTTCTTACCAATTTGTACTTTCTTCGCCTTGTCTATCATCCCCAAAACTGCTATGTTATCAACACTTCAACGGTACACACGCAGATACACACATCATCATCACCTGCCTCGTCTCACACCAGTTCCAATCTCTAGTCTATCAGTTTGATATAACTCTATTTTTATCTAACCAACTATCACTCTACAGTTTGTACATAGGTATTACTTTCATTTATATTGGATTTCAACTATACTCACACGCAAGGTTCGTGCCACACGCAATCAAATTATTTTTTCCCTTCCAAAGTAAGAAACTATATCACATCACATCCGTCCCACGCGTGTCAGTTTTTTATGCATTTTTGATACTTTGTTATTCCACTGCCAGTCAGACCACTCGACAAAATCCAATTCTGGACCTGAAATTGACTGACAGTGAAGGTAGCATCGGTAAAATGAAAAGAGAAAGTTATATACCATCAAGCATCAAGTCGAGCCGTATGATTATAAAAGGGATCTTAAAAGTATCAAAACAGAATAGCATAAAAGGAAAAGCAGGTATACAGAAATGAATACAATGATAGGAAGAATCGAACAAAAAGTTTCCGAAAGAGGTCCTTTGGTTCAGAAACTGACAAACAAGGTGTACCTACTGCGTTGTGATGTGCTAATATAGAAATACTACGATAAATTTTAGAATTTTACCGAAACAGGATAGAAATGAAAGCAAGAAAGTGCAAGTTAAAAGAATAATAGATATACATACGTGTCGATATAGCATAGGAATGAGTAGTACCATGCTGGTATTCTAGTTTTCATTTCAAGCTGTTGTTGTCTCTTTTTTACTAGAAAGCTACAGATCCCTTGAGCAGATCAGAATAGAAAAGTGCAATAACTGTAAAAATATTTTGTAGTTTTTTTTTTTATTCCAAAGCAGCTTGTCAAGCTAAGCAACACAACTCTCACCACAAAACTAAGCGAAACTCGTCACAAAAAAGAAAGGTTTTCATTGGGGTTTTATTTTGGTAAATCCTACAAAACGCGTATCAATATTCCAGAATCTTGATAAGTATTCCTCCGATCAAACGAATCCGATTTATTCATTTCGTACCCCCACTACTAGACCCCTAACAATAATCTCTCTTAAGCTCAGTGCACTTCGTACTCTTTTTCTCTCACTCGACTTATCCAATTCGATGAGGTGTACAACATTGCATTGCACACTACGCAGAGAGAAAGAAATAATGAAATCTTTTGAAGATTGCAATAATGGCAGAAGTGATATTGATGCTATAATGTTTGTAACTGAATCCCCCAAAAAAAACTTGAACAGGGTTGATACCACTATGACTCCGTATCTCTGTCTGTGTTACAAGGATGGATACTATCTACTCTCCGTGTACTTTCTGTAGGTAGAGACGGCAGCAAACAAACCAGCAAAATACATGTTGCATAATATAATTTGGTATGAATATTGATCTTCCTGAGTTTATAAGGTTGTTTATATACAAATACCAAACGCATAGCATATTTTTATATAAAAGTGAGATCTTCCTGATGTGATCAGGTAGCAAGCTCCTTCTCCTCTTTGCTATTTTTCTTCTTGAGAAAAAGAGAATGAAATGGCACGCCATGAAAGCTGAAAAATGTTATTCAATTTAGAAGCGGAAGAAAGGAAACGATCAACTTCAGATTGGAAATGAGAAAGGTGGTGTTGGTGGTGTTGGCAGCGGCACGTTGTGTTGTTGCGTTTGGGGGTTGGGGTATGCAAAGAATACCAGATTTCTGTTGTTGACGGTGATGCATGCATGCACATATGTATCGGGTTTTCCAGGTGACAGCAGGAAATGTGCTCCATACTTCTTAAAAAAAGAAGAAATGAAAAAAGTCTGTTGGATGTGTATGCTTCCATATATTTGAGTTGAAAGATACGCTTGTATTCCTTTTTACTACTTGAAAGTTTCATTCATGTTATTTCATTAAAAAATTCTTGGAAATCAAATTTGTGGATTTTCTTTTTTTGGGAAATACGATCCAATTTGAAGGCATTTACAAAATGCCCTTTAGAAGTGGAGAATAGGCCGTTGTAGTGTTCTGCCAGTCACCTTTTATTATTTGTATGCATAACAGAATACAAAGGGAGTGAAAGAAAAAGCTTTCAAAGATGAAGAAAACCACGAAAAAGTTAGGCAAAGTAGTACATCAACAACATTCAGGTTGCATTGATGGACTGTGTTGTACGTTATTGCATGGTAATTTAATACGATTTTGATATAGATTCAGCTGCAAGTCTCGTGTTACCTTTCACGTTTTCTAGCAGTGGTAGTGTTAATGATGTCAGAATATACTTACAGCTTTCCCCCTTTCATTTGAATGTAGTTTACCGGCTTGGAGTGGATTGCCGTATTCATCATTATCAATTTTGACTGACTGGCTGAAGTGGCTCATTAAGCTGATTATTGGGGCATAATTAAGAAATACGAAAGAGAAAATTTAAACCAGAAACATCTCTAAAAGAAATGTTTGTAATATGCCTTTTGGAATTAATGGTATAAAATGCCTGTATATAGTGGTGGTATGCATAGTGTCATTTCATGTATGGTGGCTCCAGAATAAATTAGATCTTAGTAAAAAAAATAAGCTTTCTTTCACTATTGATATACTACTTCATCCTTTCGCTTGCCTTTGTGAATTATTTTTATGTAAACATAATAGTTAAAAAGGGGACCTGGTGCAGATCAGCACACGAGTATAATATTATGATCGTGATACCACGTCTTTCCTCACCAGAAAATGTTCAATGAGTGTGTAATTTATGATTTGAGGAAGGAATGACGCCTTACCGAAATAAATGTTCTCATGAAAAGATATGCTTACTTGCTTCACACGCGTTGCAATGTCGAGCTGGCAGAATCAGTCTGTTTGTGAGTGAATGATGAAATGAAAGCAAAATGTGACATGGGTTGTTTTTCTACTAGCGGATGTGCTTCTGATGTTGGATGTGATGCTGGTTGTTTGGATGGGTTATCCACAAACTTGTGTTTCTTCTTGAAGAAACGCTGAAAGACAAAAACCATAGTTGTAGAAAAAGAATGAATGTTGCAACATCCACGGGTTTTCTTCCCTTCACATGAACACACCAGACAAGCCCGAAGACAATAATAATCCCTCTGGTCATTTTTTCCATTCTTACAATTTTCCTTCTTCCCTTATTTTCGTCGTTCTCTTACAATTGGGAAAATATTTACCGGGTATTATTCGTACATTACACGAGGAAAAGGCTGCGAGATGAAAAATCTCATCTAGATTTGCTTCGTATTAAAGTGAAATGACGATATGGTCGTGCTCGGTTTGCTCTTTTGAACTAGTATGGACTATGACTGGTGTTTCCAACAAGCGACCAACTTAATCACCAGGACATAGTAAACAATGCAATGGTAGTGGTTTTTTCCTTGAGGAGGTTTTTGCCTTTCATTTTTCTTTCCGTTTTTATTCCTGTACCCAATTCTACAAAAGAAATAAATCGTTCTTACTTAATTTTTGTCTGCAGAACAGCTAAAGAACATGTACAATGGACTGTATACTATAACTATACATACTAGATATCAACATGATTATATAAAGTAAAAAAAGAACTGTGAGAAAAGGCAAACACAAAAAAGTTGAACTTGTCAGTTTGTGATGCCATCACCACATCATATATAATAATATCTTGCCTGCAAGACGATACTGGTGCTGATGGTGTCACGTCAGTAACGGTAATGGTTCCCTCTCCGTTAAAAATCAAAAGCAAGGGAATCGTCCAAAAATAACAGCGAAAGAAAACCAAGATGCATGTCTCAGATTCCATTCTTCGCAGTTGCATGTACAAGAAAACTACAAATTTATACGTGCCCGTGGTGCAAGTGATGTGTGCGTGAGTGTGGGAGGGCTTTTGGTGGTGACATTGCCATTGAAGTCGAAATGATGGTTTGAAGGGAAAAGACAAGGAGTACGCACTACTATACATTACCACCAGCTAAATACACAAAATATATACACGCGCGTCATATAGCAGACAGGCTTGGTCTAGCTAAGATTGAAAAGAAAGAAAATTATAGTGGCATCGTGTTGGCTTTTGGCGTCATGTCTTTTACAGAAAGTATAGATATAATACTACATAACTATTATTTCAAGAATGAGGAAAATAACTATAAAAAGGAAGCATTTTGTGTATAGTCGCACAGACAATAAGGTGTACTAATGGAGTGCATTTAATAACTATGTTTTTACTTCCTTATTTTGCACAACAAGCCAAGGTCGATGGCATTACAAATGAGAATAACAGGTGAAAAGTCTGAAGTGACCCGGACTATCAGTTCATTTATTCTCCGAAATAAAAATTGAATGAATAAAGCTCTAATGAAGCACTTTATGTGCCGGAAATAAGTGTAGAAAATCAAAAAGTTTTTTTGTTCTTTTTGTTTCGTTTGTGAATAGTTTTTACCTAATTTGTACAAAAAGTTGTATTTCTGTTGCTCACACTTCCTGGCATACATGGTATTGAGTAATTTGACAAAACAAGAAAGAAATTTTACGACAAATATCATACAAACTAAGAATTCACCTACAGAATGCAACCATACTTACGTTCACGTACACACAATGTTTCTACAAAGGAATCTCGTTTTATATCCATCTGCTGACATTTCTGTGATGTGATATTGAAGATTCTTCCTGCGTAAAAAGAAAGTTGAATTCTTTTTGAGAGAGTGAGTGCGAAGAATTGAAGGAAAAAAGGAATGGAGTGACGTGTGTGTGATTCCTCGCACAACAGAAGAAGAGCGATCGTAATCACAAAGCAGAGTGACTGACTGACATGAACTACCACTTGGCTGCAGCTGTTGTTGATTACTTAAAACGATAAAAAAAGCTCTACATGTACATTTTATTTTCTACCTTCCTTCACATGTTGGCTATAAAAACTATCGCAAACCAAATTGGGAAGATGTGTAAAGTATGCCATGTCATATAATACTTTTTCCTATAAAGTACAAAGAGAGAAGAGAGCACATGCCAGTCATAAAAAAGTAACTTGTTTATGTTATCATAATGAGAAAGGAAAAACAAATTAAGTTCACTGCGAAATAAACTTCAGCTCACTTAAATAGGAAGTTAATGTAATAACAACTCCCCCTCTTATTTCCTAGATTTTTTAAACGATGCACGCGCACAAGAAGGATGAATTGTTGGTCCTGACAATCTTGGAAATTAAGATTACAATCACTACTTTATTTTCATGCTACTCCAGTTCAGCAAGAAATTAGTTTTGTTGAAAAAAAGTATGAAAGCAAAAGTTGTCATTTTAAAAATGATCAAATGAAAAAGGTTACGTAAAAGAAGTATGTAATTTATTTGATTCTTGGTAATACATTCCTTTCTTATCGTTTATAAATATACTCATATTATGCAACGTGCATATATTTATAGTATTATAAATAAGTATTAATATACGTTTGTTATCGACTCCGAGTCAATTAGAATTTTGTGACGTACTTCTCGAACTGGTAACTGAAGCATCGGATGCCCGAATGCCGAATAGTTAGATTGAAAGACATTTGAGAAAGATAACTCATTATTTGATCCGAAGAAATGAGGATCAACATTGTCCATCTTTGCAATTATTCTGTGTGCGTATATGTTAGCCCTTTGTGCATGTTTTCCTGTAGATGTTCTTTGAAGTCAAAATGTGAGTTCAGCTGTCTTTAAAGTTTATTCTGGTGCACACGTGCCATCGGCATCCTTGATAATGAGCTCTTTTTGCGTGTAAGTCCCAATCTTTCTCATCTAATCCCAGGTGAAAATATACTGACTTAACTTTTATGACTTCCAGTGAAACCAAAATTCTAGTTTCCCACCGAACTATAATTGATACAGCTCGCCTTGTAAAATAAAACAAATCGATGTGATATCCTTCCTGTTACAGTTGTCTTCTGTTCTCCCCTACCCCACCACATCATCACCATAAAATTTCTTTCTTATGGTTCCTGTGAATTCTCTTTTTCCGCTTTCGTGTCGGTTTGTTCATCGACATTGTGCAAGAAAACTTTATTTTCGTGGGATTCCCCTTTCTATATTTTTTTAACTTTCCAGACTGGTGATAGCCGAAACATTGCAGCTGCCTGCATTCGCTTGACTCTACGTACTACTTGCACTATGGGCGATGGAGAAAGTTAATCATAAAAACTTTTTTGCTGCAGCATCAAGAGAATTCCATGATGAGAAGTTGATATTCTACGGTTTTTCTTTTTCATTCATTTTAATCGTTATGCAGCAGCTTATAAATATGCCGGGCTCTAAAGCTACTAGTGGCGATGATGGTATCTTTTTAATTCCAACTAGTCAAATTGCTTTCCCCAAAATTAAGATTAATGAATGGCATGATTGAAAATGACAATAAGCTTTATATGCCTAAAATTTTGCGCGTTGCATGCTTGGCAATATATTCACTTTTTAATATTCTTTTAATAAAAACAAAGTCAAGTCTCGAAAAAAACTGCTACAGAAGTTGCATTTATTTATTTTATTCTATCACATAAATGGCAAAATGAATATACAACAGATGCTGGATATATTTAATGGTTAGATGAAAATGCAGATGCTGCCCACGGTATTTGCCTTTTCCGCAATATGTTTTGAATTATTCGTTGGTTACGATAAATAGAGCATTCATTCATTCGGTTTGGTCGTTTGAAAAAAACTGTAGACACTTCTTTACATTAAACTAAAACGTTGGAAGTAGATTAAGTATGTTTCAAGCAGTAAAGTATTTTAAGTCCTTCGATGATTGCGGCTTCAATTAATCACTCAGCCCGAACCAAAGTGCGATCTTGCTTATGTTGTCATTGCGTATGTAAACTATATGTATATTTTACTGATAAATTCACAAAAAAAAATCTTGCGGAGAAAATGAAATGACTAATAGTCAGCAAAAACTCCTTCAGATATGGTAAAGCTGGAATCATAAGATACGCTAAGTATTATGTACTGATGAGATGGTTTTAGTTCATGCATGTATGTTTGGCATGTAAGTAATATTGCATGACACGTTCCGCAAGTAGGCAAGCCTAACTTTTCAGGATCACATGAAAAGTTGTCACCACACCAAATAATAAATCATTCGGAGAAGTTTCCTGTTTCCCTCTCGTTTTCTATTGCGATTTATCAACTCTTTCAATATCATATCATTATTAATCCCTTTGGACAAATATTTGAAAAGGTTTGATTATACAAGACAAATTAAACATTAGTAAATGGATACAGAATGGTAGCGAAATATCAACTCTTCGATATTTCTTTAGAATATGGACTCTAAATATCCATAAAAGTAGAAGGCTTGTACTTTTTTGGACAGTACTTATAATTAACAAGAGAGACAGACAAGCTGAGAAAAAACAAAGTATGCATTTAAAAGGGAAGCTAAATTGCGGCTTCATTATATAAGATAGCTTTTACTCTATCGTTTTGTTCTAGGTTGAAAGCCCAAATATTCCAAAAGGATAGAATATTTTTGACAAGGGTTGTACAAGTACAGTACACGGCACAACTATTAACTTATCAGAAAGGCAAATGGATATCGCCGTGATCAATGATTATCATTACTCTTCATTTATCGCTGGTCATGTCAAAGCTCATCCGTCCGATTTCCCTATTCATGAAATGCATACCACAATGAAATTAAATACATACATAGATATTGTGAGATTTACACTTACACCATGGTTCTATGAAACTTTGCCTGTTTTCAAGGGGTAGGGTGCAACATTCATTAGTACGTCCACATAACATATTATTCAAGTAAATTCATCATGCTCTAACTGCTGCCAGTGGAAATCCAAGCTCATCAACTTTAATACAAAGCATGCATGTGTGGGCATACGTTTGTTTTTATTAAAGACCCCACCACGTAACGCATACAATGCAAACAAACACCCACCTTGACACATGCATCACTTGTCTTGTAGAAGTCGATGCGTCAGTTGTATCTATAACTTCAGTCTGACTTTGCTAAATTCGACTAGACTACCAGACTACACTGCAATATTCCCGAGCTGTCTATTTAAAATACAAACCACACAAGTGTGGTTTCTAGCAATTGTTGACATTAATGTTTTCAACGGAGAACACGTGGAAGGATAACCTTTCATTGCAATTGCAACAAGGCTATACGCACTTACATCGTCAGTGGCGATATTAATGTCTCTGAATTCTTATGCAACTCCAGCATCTTCTTGTCGAAATAAGCCGAGTAAAAATTCTACCGTAATATATCTAACTGAAAACCAATTTAGTTTTTAAGGAAGGCTACTTTAACTTTTTCCAGTGATAATAATCCGACGCATTAAGCATTTTGCCGACGAATCTCGAACGGTGAATTTATGAATATGTATACAAGTACATATTTAAAAAGTTGCACAAGTTTCATTCACAGTTCAGGAATTTGAAAAAGTCCCAAAATAAACGTTGAATATAATTTGATATTTATTCATAGAGTACAAACTATCATTGCGTATTGCGTCGGACCCCTTTATTACTCTACATTGTTAGGCTGCTTTTGTAAATGCAGATCAGTTTACTTCTTTGTGCCAATTTACAAAATACAACAGAGCTCATTTGTATAATGTACATATTGAGTTCCTATTTCGATTACATTGCAAAGTTGGTTTTACAATGTCTCATTCTCAAAAGTGGGTAAGAGAAAGTACATAGAGTTGTATCTCCCTGAACTGCGTACATGATTACAATAAATCATTGCCAACATAGTTTCCAGGCGTACTGACTCCACTGTTTTCCCTGTGGCGATGATGCGAAAGGCCAGAGGAGCAGAATATAAGTATCAGACAGTTATGGTGACTGTGTTGCAACTAGAAAAGGAAGCAATATTATTTTTGAAAAAGAGTGAAAGTACTATGCAAATACACTCTAACATTTTCCATAAACTATCACTTGATATTCTCTGCGGAATATACCGATTACTACACTGCACACATTCTCATCCAACATGTCATAGCCGAAGTAGGATAACTCGCAGTGTTCAAATGCATACAAAAAGGTGCCAGGTTTTGAAATGTACATAAAATCCTTCTTTACACACATGTCTTTATCATGTCCACAATACAGATGTTATATATGGGTTCTAACAGGGTAATTCTGGTAATTTTATGTACATGTCATGTAAAGTAACCGAAAAGTCGTGACCTTTTGAATTCGAATTCTGCGATTGCTCAAGTGCCTTGTATAACCATGCACAAAAATGGCTTTTGTCGTCTCGTATTCTATGTCCAACTTTCATGTATACACTGAAACGTGCAGACCAGCAGTAGCAGTCACAGTGAATTTCGTTTAGTTTGTTTCCTCTTCTGGACTTCAACTTATTTCTCTTTTCTAGTTTTCAACAAAAGCCTTGCAACTTCAGCTTCTCAGTTCAGTTGAGGAAGGAGGAAGCAGCTAAGGAAAACCAAAGCAAACAGCATCTCACAGTCTCTCTACTAGATACAAAAGCCTACATATAAAGTGAAAAGATGTATTATACATTTACTTTGTGTATTGTTGGTCTGGAAGTGAATATGTATGTACATACATATATGGAGAGATAACATGCATTAGCGTTTCCTTCCCGCTCCTTTAGGCTTCCTCTTATTTGTGTTTTGTAGTCAAAATAAGATTAAAACGAGTAAAACATTTGAATTCTACAGTCTCCCTAAAAGTAAAAGCAAACAAAAGGAACTGTACTAAAATTTGTGTGCATTCTCTCTTACTCCATACAACCAAACAGACAAAATAGAAAACTACTAAAGAGAATAAACATGCTTCGTAATGTCAACAAACCTAACTTTATTTCTACACCGAGTTTTGGGAGTTGTGAATGTTGTGACTGCACAGCAGCAAGGAGAATGGCAAAAGGCAAAAAAATACATTTTATTTGCAATGTTGTAATACATTGTGGTTATTTATAAGATTGTGTACCTCTGTTGTTTAGCAGTGAGTATTTATGATTTTATTATTATTACTTGGAGAAAATTTTACTTCGTAGTTTTGTGGTCTTATTTAGACAAGACAGTTAGATTGTCTCGTTATATGAGTCATGATGAGGAAGGAACTCGTTCGGAAAAATGGAGAAAACGGGATACGCGTGTTTCTCATGCAGCAAATTTTCCAAACTACCCATTTCGTCGTCGTCGATGAATGTATGGAAAACGGATACAATTTTTGGCAACTAGTCAAATCACTTCCCTTTTTACTTTTAATCTGCAAACAAGCAACTGCTACTTTTTATGAATATGAATAAAGTAAAAGCCAGAAACAACTGGAAATGAACTGGATATTTTTTTACATTTCCTATATTTTATCTGAAGACACATCATGCAAACTAAAATTATCATAAATGCGCAGAATGGATGTTGTATGCGTACACGTTGTTTTCCGGTACGTACATTACATGAATAATGTCTCATTGTTGGGTAGATAACCCAGTTTTTTATCAAAAGAAATTGTAATGGAAAAGTATCATGAAAATATTGTGTAATCTGAGTCGTAAGAGCTGGAGGAGGGTTTTGTCGTTAAATTTGAAAGAATGACATGTAGATAAATACCCGTGGAAGTATAATCTTAGATTAAGTAATGAAAGTACACAAACTAGTACACTTTCTTTATTTTCATGTATGTAGGCGTCACATTTACAAGTAGCTGTTAAAAAAAAGCCTATCCGAACAAAATAGCAAATGCAAGTTCATTCGATCATTCGTAATTTCTATTCATTCCTCCAGTCGCTCTCTGCTTCTTTATATTTACTCTTAAAAACTTAAAAAATCCCAGCCTAAGTCAAGTTTTTGTGATGATGGGTAATTATAAGTAAAGATTGGTTAATGCACAGGGCGAAATTATTCCTCCATACGACAGATAATAGAGCACAGAACAGCAACATTCATGTCAAATTATTACGACTCTGTAAACAGCACAATATTAGCATACATATTTATAAATATTCCATATCCCCAAGCGAGTATCCTTATAAGTATTCATACTAAAGCGAAAACTAGTGTTTTATATTATTCATGTAGCGTTATGCCATAATCACGTACACACAAGGACAAAAGAGGCGGATTTGGGATAATTTTGGGCTTCCAGCTTTTTCCTCTAGTTTACCCACATCTTCCGCTTATTTTCTCATTTATGGCAGCACTAAAGAAAATACACATAAGTAGTAGACATTATTTCTATTATCGTTATGTAACGTTGTACTTATTTTTGAACTCGCTGACGAGCAGAGCAGTGTATAAGTTTCAGTCTTCCCCTTCTAATATTTTCCCCTACAGCTTCCTTCTATGACTTAAGAAGGAAAAACCAAAAAACCTTTTCCTTTTCACTGCCTACTTGTCTTATTCATAGTCTCTCTCTCATTCTCCTTCTGTTTGTCTTTTCTGGTGACAAGGAGTTTCGGTCTGGTGAAGAAGTAGTTGGCTTCATCTTGTCAAACCTACATTACATGAACACACACAATACACCACACAGTCAAGTTTTCATTTCTTTTGTCGTTTTCCCTCCACCCATGATAGTTTCAGCTTTCGTCCAAAAAATTAAATGTATTCATGGTTTGGCTTCCTTCTCCCGCTATCTTTGTTGGTATCCTCCACTTTTGCACTGGGCACCACACAGTCAAACATGTCTTGAATCGTAGAAACTTTCAATTTAACGACGGATATATAAGTACACTGTTTATTTAGGAGATCCACTAAAACTTATTTTCCGAGAAAGATGGTAAAGCTTTCAAATGGATTCCCACAGGAGAATATCGTATTCATCATCGTTCTTAGAAATATCTACGCACTACATTCAACCAATCGCAATACCAACTCATTAGAAATATGCATAAAAGCTCTATGTTTGTATGTCTTGCGCATTTTTTGCACCACAAACAGTTCCAGAAAGGACAGTATTTACAAATAATAATAACAATGATTACAGCAGCACTAAGAATAACACATTAAAAGCCACAAGCTAACCAGAATCCAGTCAACAGATGTAAATTACGGCACGTTTATCATTTTCTTACAAGAAATTTGTGGTTTGGGGACACATTATGGAGTCATTAAGATGTGTTTTCTAGGCTGATCTTGTGCTCTGAAAAAGTGACACATGGTTATCTATATAAATAAGTATTGCTATAAGTCTGTGTTTGATGTTTTGAAAGCACTCATTTATATTTAATATTAAGTAATACAAGCACGTTTACAAAAAAGGAGAGCTCTTTTTCTTTGAGAGTTTTTACTTCTTTATCATTACGATGACTAAGGGGAAATATAAATGCCTATTTTTCTAGTTTTATGAATTTCTCTGAAAATTTATTTCACTCAAGCCATGCAAAAGTATTTACCACTACTTTTGCATTATATCATATCTTTAAGAGTTTTTTGTTCCTGGAAAGCTTACATTACACAAGTTCTGAGTTGGGGGTAAAAAAATGGTTGATTTGTGGCACACAACTTGCACCTCCTTCTCGTGTTCTTTACATTCTGTGCAGTTTCCTTGTACTTCTAAAAGTTCCACATACACACAAATATATGCATGTATGTAGTAAACATAACATATCTAAATATTACACTACGTACATAGTTTTCCCTTTCAAACTCTTTATTCTCAATAGAATGATTTTGTACCTAAATATTCACATACTCACGCACGAAGCAAACTTATGCAATAAAAATAAAATTAAAACTCGAATACTCACTTATTTTATTTTAAAGGTGAAGATAAAACCGTTTTTCAATTTTACTTTGATATTTTCCTTTTCACTTTTTCCTTTGGCGTATCAGTTCAAAGTAAAAGAAACCAAGAAAAAAAACTTTTCAAAATGTAACTGATATCATCGATGCTTTACAATGTTTGATGTAGAAAAAATCCACTTGAACCTCTCTTTGAACTTTTTCTCTTCACTTTACATGATTTTCCTAAGAAAAGTGAGACATAAAAATGTAGAAATGTGCATAAAGATGCATGAATTGGTTTAAAAGTGGGATTTAATGTAGACATATTATACCGAAGAAAATAAAAAGGCGTTAGCAGAAGGTAAGCCAACATATATGCGGATGCGTCACGAAGAAGATGAAATGCCAACAGCCCCACCGATTCATTTTTCCTTCTTGGAACATTGAACCTATCATGTCATCCGCTACAGCATATTTGTATAAAAAATTGGTTGCTGGAGACCATCGCAATTTCAAAAAAAAGTTCACAAACTTACAACATACATTACATGTTCGAGAAAAAACTGCATCCAGCATCTAAATTCACATAACATGACCATGTGCCCTGTCCTGGTAGTAAAAATGGGATAAAGACAACATGCAAGGCGATATACTTGGAATGGAAAATAGGATACAAAATATAAAATAGTCTGTTTACGACTGGTGTTGTGCCGTTTTTCTATAAAAAGCCAGTAATATGTATATATAAATGGAGCGAAAGACTAGACTGCATTGCTTGCTCGTAGAGCGTACACTTTAGATTTAGAACAGGAGATCTTTAAGATGATGACCAGCTCATAGTCTTATGTAGCAGCAATCTAATATTCTGTTCGGTTAGTAAGGCTACACTTGAGTCTCACACATCTTGTAAGGGTCAGAGTCACGGTCCCCATATTCTCTGTCGCGGACTCGTGCAGTAAAAATAAATTGTTACAGCTCACTGGCACACACACACCCGATGTACCGTACAACTTGTAATTCAACTAAAGGCTTTGGTTTTTTCTTCAGATTCAGCCGTTACTTTCTAGAGCCACCAAACATGTTTTCTTTACATAAAATACATGTAAAAGTATTCGTACATGCATAAAACAAAGACGCTTGCTTGTAATAAAAAAAGAGGCAAGACAGTAAAAGAAAAGAAAGTAGTGTGGTGTGATGGCAGAAGGTCTCTTATGAAAAGGGAAACTGTCAAATAGGTCTGAAATTTAAACATGTTCAACGTTTTCCTGATCACAGTTGTGTGATCGTCCTTGTCATAAAATGTAGGAATAATTTTGTAGGATACGTCTACACACGAATATTATACTTTAAAAGGGTTATGTTTTAGACTTTATATTATGGTTATACCTACATAGATCTATATTCTATGTACACCCGTGCGTATACATGCAAACACACGTGCTTTGGTTGCGTGTGAGTATAATAAGTATAATCAAATCTGATGATGTATTCGTTCGTTCTTCCTTTCTTTTACATTTTTGACACTGCATTTTTCGCTTTTTTTCTCAAGAAAAGATTTCTTCAACCGCTGCGTTAAGTTAAGATACTATACCACCACCAGTAAGTTTTTTTCCTTTTCTTTAACAGGAAGAGTCTACATTTTTACAAATCATTATGAGTAAATGTCAAAAAAGGGAGAAATGTATTGTTTCCTCTTTTTTCTTCTTTTTTACATTTCATTCTATTTTTTTTTGTTCCGTTAACTTTTTAGAATATCTTTTGTGATTTTACAAGCAGACTATGTAAGCTCTATGTTGTGCTGCATTCATACACAATGCTGCTTTTATGCAGGATGACTATGATAAGAACTTTACCAGTAAACTGTTATTATTGCGAAAGGAAAGTAAAAGAAAATACTCATTCATTAAATCTATAATATAATATACATTCATATAAAGAATGCGTTCTACCATCATCATAATATACTTATGTGGAAGAAAACCGCCTAATAATATGCCACTGCTGCGCTGCGGTCTAGTTAGTAGTAACAGCACCAAAGCCCATATATTTTACTGCATTTGACAAAATAATAACGCAAATCCAATTCCTTTCTTTTTACTTTATAAGATTGCGTCTCCTCAATTTATGCCGATTTCCGTTTGTCCAACTTTTTTCCTTGTTAGTCAAACTTGTACACTGCTCCCAAGCAGAAACCGAGAGAAAAGCTAAGGAACAGAAAGGGAAAAAAACTTTTTGTTTGGTCGGGTGAATGCTGCCTCTACTTCTGCTGTGTGTCTTTGCTTCTGGCTCTGTTTCCCAGACTAAACGTGCAAGCTACCATATTGCAATATTTTTCTAGTTTTTTTCTGGGTTTGCTGTATTGTTCATCTTTGGCAAACAACAAAATTGTGCGAACAAGAAACGAAATCTTTATTCCGGTTTAAGATACAGAATTCTTATTTTTTAGTTGTATAGTACTTATTCCAATGTGACAATGCGCATCCTTCCATTTTCATTGTAAATCCTAGTCCCAGTTTACTATATTCACGACACTATTCCTATATACTTGGGTATGTATACGTCCTTTGGGACCATATAAGGAAAAAAAACAGGCAAGAACACTGATCGTGAGTAAGAAGGAGACAGAAAAATAGAGCAAAGAAAAATAAGTAGATATTATGGTGTACTTGCTTGCACACAAAAGCAGCAGAGTAAATATATGAATAGATACTTTTTTTTCCTTTCTGTATGTACTCTAGTTGGTTAGATTATGTTACATGAAGACGAAGAAGTTACTAGCTTCCTAAAATAGAAACACTTTAAGAAGATTGACTAAAAGTCTACTATGAAGATAAATAAGCTGTACTGCTACTACTACCGTTACACAACTATTATTCCTTATCGTCTTCGCACTTTTTATTCTGGACGACGATGAAGATAGAAAAGAGTGAGAGAGAGAGAGAGAAGAAGAGGGTTGTAAGAAGTGTGAACTACGTGAATTGCTAACAACACCAACAACCAAGAAGCAGCATGAAAGCATTTGTCGAACAAGTTTTAAGAGAAGCTAGTATTCAGTTCAATTCTTACATAAGTCAGTAACTCGCTGGCTTCTCCCTTTCTATCTTTTTCCACACGCTTGTTGTAAGATAAAAATCAAAGAAGTGTAAGAGAGGGAGAGTGTGAGGCGAAGAAAGAATAATAATGGAAGATAATATGGAGTACGACTAACTATGCTTCCTTGAGTACAAAACAAAGCAAGAGACCAATTGCCTTTGTATATCTTCTTAGGTATATTATGATGACTCTATAAAGTGAGTAAAAAGTAAGTGTACCGAATACAATATTGTAAGTAAACTTTGAAGGATATGCGTTTGAGAATTTTCTTTTTTTTTTGCTCTTCTCTCTCTAAAGTCAAATTAAGATTTAACTTTGCCATTGAGATTCCAAGGAATTCACACCGACCGTGAAATAAGAAGCAACATTTCTTGAATTCTTTCTTGTCGAAAAAGGAATATTATTAGTATTCGGAGAAGTTGCGGTGATGAAGAAAATGTTACTG
This sequence comes from Entomobrya cf. arborea Gr-Col-00668, assembly GCA_034699025.1. Lineage (NCBI taxonomy): Eukaryota > Metazoa > Arthropoda > Collembola > Entomobryomorpha > Entomobryidae > Entomobrya > Entomobrya cf. arborea Gr-Col-00668. The sequence goes on along the minus strand of JAQIWN010000105.1, from coordinate 9,121 downwards.
CGCTGTATAGAGTATTCAAAATAGGATATAATGAGTTCTTATGTATAAGGAAAAACGTCACGTGTATACTTGGCTTTTGCAGTTTTCCACGTTTTTGTCCAACTTGATTACTTTTAATCTTACTCAAACTCTCCTCAGAGAAAATTCTTGCTATGCTTAAGTTATATAGTGACAAAAACATTGATATAATGCACGAACGTAAAACTAATGCTTTGGATTAGTAGCTCTTTTGTATGCAAAAATGCTTTGGAAGGACAATGCAGATCATTTAAACTTGTTTATTATTACCATTTACATTACGAGCAGAAAATTATTTGAATAAATTAAATGAATAAATTCGTTAGCTGTTAAAAATCAACCGTACTGGATGGTGAAAAACTACCTTATATTTGTATTTTAGTTTAATATAAAAAAAATCACAATACACCCCGAGCAAAATATGTATAGAAACTATAGAAGTTTCTTTCATGCATGTAAAACAAGAAATCCACTTGTACAACGTCATTCAGGGTTGAGAAGGCCTTAACTTTTGTGAATTCTACAATAATTGTTTATGAGTAAACTTTTTAAAACAAAAGATCCCACGAATCCCACCGAATCTTTAGAATTCAAAGTAATTTTCATGAGAGATTTTATTTTGTTGTTTTCTTCAACAACTTTTCTGTATCAGCACTTATACCTTTTAAAAAATTTCCATCAAGTAGTATACAGTTCTAGTTCACTTTTTCTTAAGCCTGCCATTCTCAGCAGAAATTCACCTACTCAGTTTTTGTTGCTTAAGTTCCTTCCCTGGTCTTGTGGATACACTTGGGCATGTACACAGGTATTCCAATTTTTCTCACCAAAGTTGAAGTTGGTCTTAACTATAGAGAAGCTGTTTATTTCAAGCAGTGCCAAAAACTAGTAAAGTTATTAAAGTAATATATACCGCACTTGCATAATAATAATAATACTTGGGATGAGAAAACTTGTTAAAAACTCTCATCCTTCAAGAGCAGTTGTAGTAGATGAGAAATTCTTAAACCTACCAACCACCCATCTTTTTACCTCCAGTAAGGAACTTTTAGGCTTAATACACTGTATACTACAGTAATAATAATAATAAGTAATAATACAGTCAAGTGTTTCGTGGTTCTCTCGCATCAGCGGGAGTGGACAAGCCTGCTCAAGTTTTTCTTTCATGATCCTCAAGACAATCTTTTACTTTTCTTTCTTGTGAAAATGGAAATACCACCAAGTAGGTACAAATCTATTCTTATGCTCCGTATTGTTTATAAATCAAGTTACTCATGTTTATTAGCACACAAGCGCAAGCGTGGAGCGAAACATTTAAAAGGAAAAAAGACGCACCTTAATTGTTTGCAAAACAAAAAAAAAGTACGAACTCTTTTTTTGAAAATATTACACATTGAACACTTTATCATTGCTGACCTGCGATTTCATTAATATCTCAAAATAGCCATATTTACGTATTTACTTTGAATCTTTTCATGAGTTGATGTTATCCATACACAATTGTGTATGATTGCCATCAACAGCTTAATTGGCTTTTATACTAACGAAAGCGTAAATTGAAAGTTTGAGGAGCTTAAAGCACTGCAATAACGCATGAAAGGAATAAACATAGAGGCTTGTTATTACTAAAGCAAAAAGGAATCATGCTTTTCCTCTTTTATTCTTTCCTTTTGCTTCATCCTCTTGCTCATCGTTTTCCTATTTTTGTTGTTTTTGTATTGTTATTTTATGGTGGCGGTGGTGTGTTAGAATGAAAAGAGTAAAAGAAAGGAGTGTTTTCCTAAAAGTTTATGTTTATCCAGGAAAAGGTCTGAAGTGGTTGATACTCTCTTTTTGTTTTGTACATATAGTCGAGTTGTAGTAGTGTAAAAACCTGATACACACAGAGACAGAAAGACAGCGTCACACGCCGACTTTCACTTTTTCTCTCACACACTTGCACACAGATGAATATACGAAGAGACACAAAAACATTACACTGGCTTTCACTCACTCACTTTTAGTTATAACAAGCGGAGATGGAAAGCGAGGGAAAGTAAGTAAATGTATAGGAGTTTTTTATATAAAAAAAGCATTATGTTTTTCCTGAATACAGCACATTACAATACACTTGCACATAAAATACAATACTCACTTAGCCCATGAAAAATAAGAAGAAAAAGCAGACTGAAAAGAAGAAGAGTTTTAGAGGGACTTTTGCCAAAAACTTTCCAATACACATAAATACATACCTTCATAACATTATACGTAATATACAATTTTACTACTTATATTACACTCCTAGCTTCCTAATAAATGTTCTCCTTATTAAACTGATATACAATGTAAAATAACAATGCAAAAAGTTTCTCACAATCACACTATCATGCAATGTCCTAACATCCATCCAGCAGAAGCCCTTATTCCTCTCGTTTTGATATTCTCTTTCGCTAAAAAGTGAAAGTTGTTAGTGTAGTGGTGATGGGGATGGTAGATTTGGCTGGTAACTGCGTAGTGTTTACTCTCACCCTATTCCTCTTATTTCATTCACTTGGAAATTCCAAAAGTCGATAATCATAACAGTAATAATAGTAACAATACGCATCTACAGCTAAGCAGTCAACAGCCCTTTTCCCCTAGCGCAATATTAAACTTTTTGTGTTTTTCAAGCATGTTTTATCCCTAAAAAACAGGGGGAAAGCTAAAGATTGTAGTAAAGTAGTGTAACATTTTATAAGTTTTACACAATATGTACTTACGCAGTGTAATATGAACAACAGTAACATACATTTACAAACGCACTCATAATGGGGATGATCTTATTGTGGCAATCAGGATTACGACCATGATGTTAGCAGCACTATATTATTAAAAGGAGACAATTCAAAGCATGAGGGTTCCATTTTTGTAAAACAATACTAGTCATATTAACAGCTTTATCTGTAGACATCCACTCAAAGTTGACTGGTTAGTACCCATTTCTTACGTTCATTGATATCATTCACAACACCAGGATTTTGATTACATTTTACGGTGGTGCTGACAGTCATCATTATCATTACAAATTCCTTATCGTATCCAACATTTCGAGTTATGTTATCATTGTGTTATGATTAAAGTGCTCCGTTGATGATAGTTTTTTTTGTAATAGAAGAGTGGAAAAAAATACCAAAAAGCTAGTTAAATGGAATTTAAAAGACATTTAAAATTTTTAAATAAAAGTTATTCAAGACTCACTAATCAGGTTTTTTCTTCATCTGCGCCAGGGAAGTAGATCGATTCAAAATGTGAAAAATGAATGTTTTTGATAGTATTGAAGGTATTACAGTTGTATTGGTGTATGGTATTGTTAGTTTTTTGGGTCAACCAAACTAGTACATTGTTTTGAGGATATCAGCTCAAATTCGCTGATTTCGATCAATGTTTTTTAGTTGGCAATTATTCATTACCTTTTAAACTTCTTTCATATAACATTTTGTTTCATGTCTGAAAACTAAATTTACTTTCGTGTTGCAGTGAAGCGTTTTTCTAGATCGCTTAAAATGAAAGATTTTTATTAAAGAAAAGTGAAGCACTAACACTTCCTTTTTGTACTTGAATGACATTAACAGGGTTCCTTTATCTATATAATATTGTAATATGTGTCTGTTGAAGATTAAAATCTCACTTTTGACATAAAAGATCTGTACTCAATAGAAGCGAAGAACAAATAAATGTGCACTCAGTCAGACAGATAAAGAAATATATATATATGCATAATAATATTTGAGACGATGATGATATGTATTTCAAATTAAAACGCAGTTTATGGATAGTGTTCTAGATGTACTATTTGCTGCTGTCATCATTCTAAAATATAGGGAGAAAATTGAATAGGGGAAAAAAGAAGAGCAACAGAAAGAACGAAAAGCAAAAAAGAGAGAAGTCAACTGATCTCTAGATCTTTTTCTGAGCAAAGAATTTAATATCATCAGCATCTCTCATCTTCACTCCTTTGTGAAGAATTGGATGCAATGGGAGTGTAAACAAAAAGAGAACCATTCAAGTAGATTCAAGAGCTTACTTTTGATACAATTACCTTTGCTATATAATATACTATTTTAGTGATCTCCTACTCAAGTCAAATGATAATACACTGACTCACCTTTTAATATATGAAGAAATGATAAGGTATTACGCACGCACTACGAAAAGTGTATTTTTTTTTTGCGTTTCGTAACAATGCATACTAAATCAAAAGACCATTTTTTCATGATAATATAAAAGTGAAATCTAGTGTTGGAAAAGGAGACAAAAAGCTCCACATCATTGCTAATGATTTGAATCTTTTGCCACTTTTGAAGTGAAACGCACACTTCAAACAAAAAAAGAATTTCGTTTTATAAAAGAACATAAAAGATTTTAGAAGAAAGGAGTAAACAAGAATGTTTACTCTTACCTGCCAGTTTAATGATGATGTACATGGAATAGAACTAGGATTTTGCGTGTAAAAATCATTCGTTTTTAACAGTGATATGCTATCAACGCCAACTCCACAAGGAAATATCTCAAGGATATGATGCTGACATGATGAAGCGAATTTGATTAGTTTGGTTACTTTGTACAAAACACGGTTTTTCTAGGTACGTACATAAACATTCTCAATGACGAAGATGTCAATGTGTCAAACTTTTTTCACGTGCAAAACTCTTACTCTACATTATTATCCAGTGCCATATCGTGTGTATTTTATTAACTGTCAGTTTTGTCTAAAGGTGTTCCAAATTTTGGCAAAAAAGTTTTGGACGAAAGGAAAACCAATATAAACTGTGTGCAGATTGTCCATCCTATATATTATTTGGCGTTTTATTAACTTGTCCAAATCTACTCATTTTTCCCACGATGCCATATATCCTGTTCTTTACCATTCCACATCGTCTTCTGCATCTGATAACAACTGAACCCCATATTAAATTATTTTTTTCTCCCGATCAACGCCACCAGTATCACATCACATCTACCATCATATTATGTATCGTGATCATAATAATATTACCTACTTTCCTTTAATATCACTTCCTTTTATCCTTCCTCTTTAACCCACACTCGCACATGAATATACACGAAGTATATGGCCTCCCATAATCCCTTATAACGGATGCAGTTGTCCAGTAATATTATCCCAATTTCAAAGACTGCATGACAAGCACTCAGTCAATCTGTCTTTCGCACATTTCCTACTGCCACTACTTTAACCGACACCACTTCTTTGTCTATAACTCTTACACGACGTATATAGCATGTACATACATACTTTCACTTGCTCAAAACAGAGCTCAACTCAACATGATTCCATTCAAGCAACTCATTCGACTCATGCAAGTCTGATTCTTAACGTGACTTGTACGCAATAATGGAAAAGTGATGGAGAAAACTTTTCCAATTCCTTTTTCTTCTCGTTCAACTCACGTGGAAAGTTTTTCTTGGATGCTAGCAACCAGCACTACCACCATCACCTACCATAATGCACTGTATTTTATACATGCCTACATCGTTTTTATGAAAACTAGCCGGCTGAAGAAGAACCAGATAGCAGTAGTATGGTGGCTTTGAGTGTTTTTGAGCTGTTGTAAGGATGTCTTGTCTATTCTCCCTGGACACTTGGGCAGTATATGATGCGAAGAGGCTGAATGCTTGCTTTATAAACAAACTGTATATGATCGCCACGTCTACTTCAGCGACGATACGCTTCACTGTGGAAGCAGTCAAACCAAAATGGAAGCAGAGAAAAAGTTATACTTGGGCCATTCAGAAGTTCGAAGGAATATGTAGTCATTTGACCACGATGTGTATTTCTACTTTACACTTTTTATTTTTTCATCTTTAGAAAGTATGCAAAAAGAGTGAAAACCCAACTTCATCTTTTTACTCTAAAGATACATATAAACTTTATCTGCTCTTTCAAACTCTATTTATTTGCAGGGCCATCAAAAGCTTATAGAAAAATGGACAAAACAATAAGTTCATAAAAGGTGAATCTTCTGATATGCAAAATGTGCATTGCGACTATTATATCCAGCATCACAGTAATGTATATGCATATGTACTTGATGTTTCTATTATCCTACTTGCTTTCTCTTAACTTGTAAAGTTTTTCTTATTGTTATTGCATTCTAACTAAATCGGCAAAAGAAAAAAAACTTTTATACATACTTTGGATTTAATAAAAACGGACATAGTCAATATATAACCATTTCAGTAATATGTTGCATACTACAATATATTGGCTATCAATAACAGACGAATGACTTTATTCAGTTTTCTTTCTCACCATAAAAATTGCTCCACTTGTTCCGCCCGCCCCGATTTTTTTGAAATACCTATACACACTATATATAAGCTACCTATTGCATTCCTTGTATAGCCACAATCGGGAACTACTTACTTTTGATCTTGCAAAAAAGTTTTTTCTTTTCCGATTTTCCACACTGTTTGTGGAGATTTTCTCTTTCTTTCTATCTTTTGTGCCGTATATTTTCCATCGGATAGGCACCATGTGATTTGTACACTGAGTGTTGGAACAGAACTCTCTTTATTTTTCTGATAAGTTGTCACTTTACATTTTCTTTTTCCACTTTTCAATAACAACTTATTTCTTTCAAACGAACCATTTCATTCATTCTTTTGTTACCATTCAACGGTATCCCTACTAATTTTAAATATTTTAGCAAGAAGGAAAGGAAACTCTGGTTTCCTGTTAAACACAGCGAACGAAATTGTCTTCTACCTTTCAATTTCAACAATCCTTTGTTATTGAATGACTGCGTACTGTGTAGTTTTCCAGTTGATTGAACGAGGGGAATATATTATGCCAAATACAACTAAAAAGGGTACTGTTACATGTAACATGAATACAAAAAAAGTTATTTAACTCTCAAATATTTACTTTCTTTGACCCATTTTTTATAGTAATTATGCAATTTTCACTGCTTTCGTAGCTGTAGGAAATGTGGTGACACTACTGTTGACAAAATGTGGTTGGATTTCATTTGTGTCTGAAATGACAAAAAAAAAAGTTTTTAATAACTTGGTCTGTGAATATCTTTTAATGCCCAATGCAGTTTCCTTATAATAAAAGATCGTTCACATCAAATATATTTAATTTACTTTATCAACAAAAGGTTCCGAACCCATTTATATAAAATATATATCTCTTATATAGTATAGCAAACGCGCATGTATCTTTTGTATTAAAAAAGTATCAAATCTTGCTGGATAGTTGGAATTCCTCTAAATACGCTTCCTCGTGCTCGTTCTCATTGAAAAGAGGAAAGTGTGCCATCGCCAATTCTCTGAAATTCTTTTCGAACCCGTGTGTGTACTTATCTAATCCTATGATAGTGTGATTTTGTCCTAGAAAATTGTGTGCAAAAGAAAAATACATATTTGATTTCAGATTAGACCAAAAAGAGAATGTACTTGAAACTGGCCTCGTGTGTTTGTCTTCGGATTACTGAAATGACCAGTAAAAGCTCTATTCGGGCATTTTTGTTTGCCTCAAAGCTGCGCTCAATATCGCAGTGGACAGAAACTAAATAAAAGGTGGCCACTCAGATGCAGTAACCATTTCAGTAACAACTTTCACCCAGCAATGGTACACCTCATATGTGCTGGATGTATAAAATGAAAGGGAAAAGCGAAGTAGTTTGACCACAAAATACATTTAATAAACTTTATATCTTTAACAGAAGCAGTGTTAGTACACCAAATTCTCACTCTAAGCTATCGAATAGTGTGCAACTTTTTACTTGCATATACTATTATGTACACTTGTGTTATAGTAGCTTAAGGGGGAAAAGACGCAAGTATTATATTAAGGCCATTCATTTCATCATGCTTTCCTTTATGTTACTCTGAGTGTGGATGTTATGTATCCTAACTTCACTAACAAGAATAATGGACACCAGTAAATGTGCTCACATATAGCCCATTAAATGGAACCCAAAATGTGAGCTAAACGTCAGCTTTAGTCAACCAAACTCATTTATGACGTGCTTTTAGCCTGGCTAATGTTATCGTGTAGAAACATGTGATCTCTGTTGGCTGATGTTGAGAACTGTTGGTGATGAACAAAACAAAAAAAAAAATACGTTCACAGGCAACTATTATAAATGGACTATTTTTTATTTACTGATGAATTTAAGCCATATAAGCAGTTTTATTATGGAATATACTTTTAGCAGTGCTTTGGTGAAAAGAATGGCGCAGTCCAGTCCTTTATTGAAAGGGTAGATAAAAATGATAAAAAATGAAAGTACCTTCCTAAAAATGTACATGTATTTTGTGCGATGGAAAGGGTACTTATTCGCGAAAAAGGTGTAAAACCCCCAGCGGGTTGTCGTTTATTACAAACTCCGTCAAAAGACGAGTTCAAAAGTGCAAAAGAACAAGAAGCGAAGCAATGCTCTTGCCTAATACTTCCCATTTTCACCTTAATTATCTCTCCAAAAAGTCAGTTTAGTTCAGGGGTTTTTGGTGACTAGCAAGGGTGAGGCTCGTTTTTAGTACTACCAACTAACATGAAACTTCAAACAGGATAAAGAAGAAACGAACACTTTTCTTGGTTTAATACCAAAATGAAAATGAGAAGTCAGGACAAACTAATTCGATTAATTAGATGCATCCTTTTATACCACGTGGATCTAATGAGAGAAAGAAACACAAGTATTATCATCATGAAGACCCCTTTAATAAGGTAGTGTGTGTCTGCTCATCTCGTTCATTATCATCATCATGATTACTTCCACTAATATTATGCATTGGGAAGTGAAAAAGGTAGGCAGGTAGGGAGAAGCAGGAAGAGATAGAGATATGGCTCAGAATAAGGCATCCAAAATTACCAAGACTTTCTGCACAAAAAAACTTTTGCTAATTTACAGAGACGAGAGAGAGACATGAAAAACCTGTGGTATGTGTGGCATAATAGTGGAAGCAAAATTGGAAGCATGAAAGAAGAGAAAAGGAAAGTCACATTAAAAGCTTCCCATCTGATCATTCCGGAAAGCTAAAAAGAAGAGCTTTGCTAGATTACTGATACTATCTTTAATCACACATGCAATGAAGCAGACTTTTAGACTTCCGTTCCATC